>SJOL01012182.1:1039466-1080285 GCA_004794785.1 Opisthorchis felineus | reverse complement strand
TATATATATATATAAGTTGTTATACCAATGAGCTAAAGGATTATTACCACGGTATGCTCTAATTTAGGTACTCATCCTCATGCATCCATACCTAATACAAAATGATCCTACTGGAAGTGACTGTTGGGCGAAACTCTGGATTAACCGTGGGCTAGGGGTCAGCGCGATTAGAATGTGTCACTATGTTGTTGCACCTGGGGAAACACTCTCAATTTTGGGAGAAACTGTGCGCCTTTGCACCGATAATTATGGAGAAGGAAAAGCAATGAGAGACTGAACGTTTAATTGTCTGGACAACTACTTCTGGACGACTGAAAAGCCCTGGGTTATAAGCGCACATGGCGAATTCCAAACTGCGGTGCCTGCAATGCAGAAGCCTAGAAATTTTACAGCCCTATAAGGAAATGCGTATTCATTAGCAGACCGTTCGAATAAGATCGAGAGATTCAGCTGGGTTCCAGGTGAGCCTCTCGCAAAACCAAATTTGTTTGCAGATGAGTGTATTTCGCCAAGAACTAAAACTGTTACGTTCGCAACTGGGAATCTTACAATACTTCTTATTGTCAGGTTAGGACCTCGTCATTAGCAAAGCCCATTACCCCATGAGAAGGACCGCCCTGAACCATTTCCAATCGCAGTTTGGATCTCGAATTCATTGGACCGAATAAAAATTCGCGTTCATCATACTGGTACCCAGTGACAAAAGGGAGGTTAAGAACGACTGAAAAAGAAATGATGGGTTGGCGATTTTCAGGTTGGGCATTGTAATAGTTCTCTTGCATAGAAAACAAGGAGTCCCACCCTGCACTTAGTAGATTTGATTGGGATATTGGGACGTCCGGATTGCCACATCACGTGGATGTAGGAGGATCGATCAAGTGTTGTTTTGGTTGATAGTTTTCACCGCCTAGGGCAACACTGCACGGACATTGACCACATTTGCACACCCTCCGAATACGAACTGTGGCGGTTTCTTGTTCCCACCAATGCAAAAGGCGCGTAAATAGTGATTTACTTCTCAGAACTGATTACATTTTGACCATATAACCAGCGCATTCAAATCCAAACTTCACTGGCTAGGTGCACACTAGTTTCCACGAGAGTTGTGACGGATACCCAAAAGGACCGCTATCCAGCATTCAGATTTTCTAACAAACTCTTCACATAGACTGAAATTAGAGATCACTTCAATTAAACATGGGGACTTTTAAGCTAGCTTATTTTCGTTTCAGTACTGTGCGTTCGGTCCGTTGATCGATCAGTTTTATTCGTTCAACGTCTCCCCGGTACTAAAATTCAAACGTGTAGTCACGTGCGTTCTTAGTTTCGCTCCGTTTCAGGGACATCCAGCCAGTAGAAAATAAGAAACTGTTAGGGCTCCACGAACAGTAATTTGAGTGTTGCGAGGACACATATGATTATCATTCTAAGTAGAAGAATGACATACACGAGGTACGTCGGTGAGCAACACACCGTCCACAACTGTAGAGTGAATAAATTAGGTAGAAATTCGATAGACAAACTTAAAACTGCTATCCCTTCTTCGACCAAACCATTACAGAGAAAAGACAAAGTTCACAGTGTCAAAACCACATCCTTATCAAAGCCGATCAACGAAAAGCAACATAGTACTGGACAGAATCGAGTCCAGTGTTCCAAGGTCAGGGCAAACTAACGACATGTATCAAGGTCTCTCGTAAGTGTAAAACCGGTCGATGTTGAGTGATCGGCTTGAGATAGTTAAACGTTAGCGGTTTCGGAGTAAGGTTCTGAACCATGTTCTGTGGTCAAACAACGGCTTGAATATACTTCACGATCGAATACTTCTCATGACAACGTTTGCGGAAAAGTAGGGTATACAAATAATTTTATCACAGCTTATAAACTGCCGTTGGACTAACTTACCTTACAGAACTCTCCTTTCGTGTACCGGAAGTGTCCATTTTGATTCCGAAGAAGAAGCATTCAAGCGGATCGACGGCGTGGCAAGAGTTAGTCCACTCGAACCTGTTTAGGATGTTTTTCTATGGATGGTTGGACGTAAGCTAACAACTCGTCACAAACGGTTTTTAGACTTTATCGCAGACGATTGTTCGCAATACCCAGGGTGATGAAATAACACGGAATATTCAGCCGAATTAAATAGTTTTTATGAGAACACAATTCGACGGTGACCACTTAGCTACAACCGTAAGACATAAATTGCAAGCTGCCTATTGCAAATTGTCTGTTCAGCGGTACAGCTGACTTAACGGTCAGCTAGGTAAATTAACCCAAGCACTACAACATATAATGTGTCCAACATCTCTGTCTCACTCTACACATCAGTTCAACTGTAGTTGTGGTGACATCCACATCGAAAGAACATCGACTTGAACCAGCCCCGTAAGATGAAACTCGCTAGTTGAGCCCTCTGACCGATCAGTCGACGAAAGCACGGCAAGCCTGAACTAGGATATCCGCCTCATTGATCGTGCAATATATCCAAACCACCAGGTTGACCCCCTGAACACCATTCAGAGTTTTACTCAAAAATCCTAATCCGAAACCACTAGCGTTTAATGAGGTCGTGCTGATCAGTCACTATCGACTGATTCTACACGCTTGCCTTGGATGTAGAACAATGAACCTGATTGATTTATTGGCTGACCGTTTCCGTCCACTATTGTACTGCTTGTCATGTCGTAAATTGATTGTTCTTAGCACATGCCTGAAAAGATAAAGGCGAGATGCTTACTTCCTGCTGACTTTGTCACTGTACTAAAATAATTCAATCTAAGAAACCGAGCCTAGGAAGAGTCAATCACCCGAATGAGGAACAACTGAACAAAGGAAAAGTAAAGACTGTTTCCACGAACAGTTATTCGGAGGAGTGCTGTGTAATTCTTATAATCAGTTTGTGTGGCTGTTCTTCAAAAAACGCTTCCCCATTGTATGTTGCATTCGAACTATTCTACACTCCACAGTGGAGTCAATGGGACAATCTGGATTGCCAGGTTTCGCTTTTACTTATGACAGTGGAAGAGAATAAGAGACTATGACCAGTGTGCCTGCATTGCAATCATCGGTTGTTTCATTGAACTTCTTTCGTGTCGGTATAACAGCATACTGCAGTTGCCCTCATGACTCGTGCTGTAATCTCCTGCCGGACATCGATATGGACTCAACAGAGAATTTCGGTGAATCGAGGAATTCGCTCGTTCTGAGGAGAATGTTTTTAGAACTAATACTCGCAGGGACCGAGCATTTTCGCTAGAGGTTTGTGGTCCCGTTGAACAGATAACTCACTTCGTGACGTTCCCGGATGGAAGAATGGTAGGGGATAATCCTGTATACACTGGGCGTTTGGATCGCACAGTGTGTAAAAGCTGTACCTGAGCTGTACCCAGGGTGGTCTCAAAAGACAACTAGAGTTCGCCATTGCTTAGCTCCTTCTGTGTAACAGCGATCACAGAATGTCACTTTCTGGCCCCAACACTGGCCCACTGAAAGGTTCAGCGTGTCAAGGTAGATCACTAAGAAGCTCAAATGGAAACAGCTAAACAGCTGGGCCTGATGGTACCCGTTTCCAGCAAAGTTGGCCTTCCGAACTCAGTTCACACCTATTAGCGTGAGCCGTGTTTTCAGCTACTTTGTACGATACGATGTTAGTCGTGGAAAATCACTTCTAGCACGCCTGGCATATCGAGATTTTTGGTGTGTTGAGGCGGTTCGTTCGTTGCAGGTTATCAAAAGTTTATGTTGCTTACCTTGCCAAAAGCTGAAGAAGATTATTGCCTTCATGGTGGCGAATTTGAGCAGCGGTTTGAATGGTCGCAGTTGATCTCGCGTTGCGAAGTAGAATAACAGCAGACCATACAACGCCAGCGTGACAGTAAAGTTGTTGATCAAAAATAGGTACAGATAGCCTGAATTAGGGCTTTTAGAGAGGGGGTGAGAGAAGAAGAGGTAGCAAGAGACTCGTTACCAAAAACAGTAGATTATCCGATAAGACAGTAGTTGTCACTTAGAGGAATTCTGTGAGGACGCTGAGCAGAAAAATAAGAGAGAATTGGGTTTTCTTTCCCGCCACAGAATGGGACAGCAAAAGCAAAGGGATTTTAAAAATTTCCATTGAACTTCCTGTATGCTTATTATGAGGTTTATACGTCCAGAGAGATGAGGCTATTTATGTTGGCTGTACGCTTATTCGAAGATCTGCACATCCAATCGTGAACGTGCTGGGCAAAGTACGATATGAAAGCATTCGATCTGCGCTTGAGATAAGGAACTACTCTGGTTTGGAAGTAGAGAACCGCCCTGGGCAACTGGGTAAGTCATACTGGCTTCAAAGACATCAAGCAGGTTAAAAGAATCTTCAAGGCTGGTTAAAACGAGGCCACATTTGCTGAAACATTCCTCTAGGGCAAAATTCTCCCTTGAACAACCCTCTCCGTAATGAGTTCCCATCTAATACGACAGTATGGCTGAGAATGGTATTCGTGTGGACCTTCTCCAACGTAATTGGACAGACAAAGTTCCGAATTCCTTAGATAAGAAAAATGGCACACACTACACAAGCGCTTTTGAACATTAACAAGAACTTTTACATGGTGAAAACAGGTGTTGTTTTTCAGAAAGCTCTCGTACTTGGGCCATTTACATAGGTTTAAGTGTTTGTTAAGTATACTAGGTGTGGTCTGATGTTTAATTCAACCGTTACCATACAAGCGAAGTTAAACCTGCCTCAGCATTGTCAAACTATCGGTTTCCGAGTATCAGCGACGGACCAGTGGCCAGATACGAACTTTAACTAGTAACCACTTCTCTCCAGCCGCCACCTAAGTTTAAACCTTAAAAAGACATAGTGTTCAAAACTTATCACAGAGGATAATTCCAAGGTCTGAGCCTATACTACATTCTTGTTTAGGCTACACATGTTGCAAAATTATAGTAAGAGCCAGGAGCGAGGGGAAATGGTATCATAGTAGGTCATCTACCATGAATGTGTGCTGCGCTAACCGATAATCAGACCAAGGGGTTGGGAACTAGGCTGGGCTGTGGTACCTCCCCGGATGACACCTAGAATGACACATGCCGGTCCTAAAGAGATATGTCAATTGTTTTAGGACATAGGATGTCAGTGTACTTTGCCCCCATTTGTGTGACTCCATTTGTTTACCTGACCAGCCTATGAAAAATGAATGGGTCTCCACCCCCAAGCCATTCGTCCCCAACCAAAATGCTACTAGTGTCCTCCGGTTTCCACACCATTATCAGACTAAACTGTGGTACTTAGAACCGATATAAATTAGTTACGGATTCTACTTAGAGATCGGACATCTTCATACACGCCTGTAAGCATTCCGATCGCTCGAAAATGACACTAAGACTGACTTGTAGATGCGATAATCCACTCAATATGTGTATGCCGTAAAGGATCACGTAGCCAACATAAATCGAACATTTCGCGGTTCCGTCACTCAGTTTTCACACACGGTACGTACCCCATGATAAAAACCTGATGTCCGAGTAACTATCTTGCAGGCACCAATATTCTGGTGAATCGGCCGACTTTCTCAGAGATAACTAGGTCAGTTTCCTCACTATCTATTAAATGGCTGACCTAATAAGCCGAAATTCAGAGGATATAGGACATATACTACCAAGGAATTTTATGAAGCTTCCAAAAACATAAAAACTATTGGCTCTTTACCATAAACTATCTTCAACTATCTCTTTAAACCGGAAGGATAAATGAGATGCAAAGTGAGTATGTCAGCACTGTCAACTAGAGTACGGAGCTGGGTGGTCTGAACCCTCAACTAAAGATATGTTTGTTCCGCAAAATTCCTTCAAAGAAATGCTTCTCTAGCGAACTCTTTTAACATAGCGTGCTTCGGGAATACAAGCAAATGTCTCGTAGCCAACTTATAGCGCGCTTGCATTCGGTCACCACGTCTTCATGCCAACAGTTTCGGTAACACGTAGGTAACGTCAGTGACAGGAAAAGTAGAATGAGTGCATGTTGAAATGCGCCTTTCAGCAGCAACTGAATTTAGACAATACTTGCGATATGCTCAGAACATAGCATAACTTTTTCACAGAATACGTTTTTCCTGCAATTTTTCATAAGGTGCCTAGATAAGATGAGTTAATAGGAATCCCAACGTGTCTTGGTGTAAAGCTATAGGAAGACTCGAAGGTAACTTAAGATGTCTCGTTCAACCTGTGAAAAGAAACGCAAATGAGTTTAGAACCTGATGGGACACCTCTATTCGGTATCTTTGAATTTCTGTTGATACACAGGGATTATCGTCGCGTCATCTCAAGGATTTCATGTAGACGTCTATTAAAAATGTCGTAACTTATCAACAGTAAAATGAGCGAAATACCAACGAACACAGAATGAAACAATGTGATTTGTTGCACCGCTGAGTGAAACCACAGTAAATTCCTGCTTCCTACCATTGTCAATTCCAATTAAGGGGGCGGTATGATGGTTCAACATTGCTTTCTGATGGGGGCGTTGATAAAGGTTTTGTCAAATCATATTCGATTTATTGTTTACAATCACCATAAACCCCCAAAACTTCCGGTAAACTAGGATGAGAGTTCAAAGAACGATGCTCCTTGTACATCTTCCATTAAGTAGGTCATTCACCAGCTACGCGAATTCGGAAAGCACTGTCATGGACTTTTCTACCTCCGATCTTGCGCACTTGGGTTTCTTCAAGTACAGATTAATAGAACTTCAAAATCAGTCTGCAAGCACTCTTGGTTTGAGCAGATCATGCACGTTACGGCACCCCATATCACAGTCTTTGATCTCTTTCTGTGTGTGTAGTTAATTAAAATATTCATTCTGGCTTAAATGTGGTCCTTAAGTCTGAAAGGCTTTGATTTTAATTTCTTGGGTTATCAGAAAGTCTTCATTGATCTCATTGGCAGTGTGTTTCAGCATTTTGTTTGCCAGACTATTTAAACCTTATCTAGACTTTGCGGGCTCGCGCCAAGCACTTTGATGTATCCAAGAGGTTTCCTAAAAACGTTTCACTTGGTCTCTCCCTCTCTGTGCAGACGCTCGAAGCTAAGGATTTTACCCGGAAACATATGGACAGAGTGTTGGACCTAATTCGCAGATTGGGACGGCGCATTCGAATCGCATCCAAAACTCTCGTTTGCAATATTCTTTAAGTGAATGTGTTGCACAAAAGCCGCCTCATGTTCCATTTGGAACGATATGCCATGACAGTGTTCATAGCTGAAAAGCTTGCTACAGGCATTTGTACAGCATGTTAGGTTGAGGAATATCATAAATGGCCAATCCGGCTGCAGTTCAGTAGAGTTGCCTGTCATCATAATCTTATTCGCAAATTAATGTGACAATACGTCCAAATTGGAGCGCAGACAAGAGGTAAGGTGGGTGAAAATTCGGGAACTAAACCTACATGATGAGCTGCAAAAAGACAGGACCCGTAGTGGGCATTTTAGGGGTTTTCATCAACGTTGCAAAGTGTCATATCACTGCACTGTACCTCGTTCAGCTCACTTGTCAGTGAACCGTGAACCAACTTTCGACCTCAGCTCAAGGTGGCTTAGAGGTTAAGGCGCGAACTCACTGACCAGAAAGTCCATCGTTCGAGCCCAACCCTAGCATCTCGACCGCTCCTGTCTAGGGTTGGGCAACCTGGCAGTATCTTAGATTTCGTATTTCCTTCGCGATGTACGGCAACTCAACACCGAACGGGTGTTACAACTGAACGGTTATTTTTTGCTTCTTTAAACTCAAAGAAGGGTTTCTGCGTTGGTCGGTTGTATCAAGTGACTGCCAGTCTAGGCTACATCGGTTTACTTTCGGATATTGCATTGCTGAAGGTTAATCCTCTGGTTGCGTACAGCCGTGCCCGGTAATAACTGTTCAACTGTAACACATTTTTGGTGCCCAGCGGCCATGCCACTCGAAGGGAGCACGAGGGCTGGGATACTGCCAGGTTGCCACTGAGAAAACTCATTTAAAGATTACGAAATAGAAGCAGATAGCTGATCCAAACTGAATGAAATTCCAATTCCCTCGAAACCAGGAAACCGACTGGAGCCTATGGTTTTCAACATAACCAAAGAGCGACACAAAAAAGAACGACAGCCTGCCTCAACAAAATATGATCGATACTTCATATCATCAAAACCACGGGTTAAAAGGCTTACAGTTCACGCTTAGATCCGATCGAAAACATCTGGGGTCTACAAACGAGATGGATCTAACTTGGTGGTCCTGTCATCTGTGTACTGGATGAACTGGAGCCTACAATAACTCAAGAATTGACGGAAATTTAAGTTGGAATTATACGCGAGTAGAACCATACCCCAGAGATGCCTCGGTCATAAATAAAGAAGATTGTTGCGTTTTATTATCTTATAGTTGTCTTACTCCTCTGTCCAAGATGTTTTTAATAGCGCTTTCCAGCTCTTGGGAGCAATATTCGTGACGAATTCATTGAACTGAATCACAATCCAAACCAGAACACGTGTCCTATGAACTGATTGGTTTATTCGTTAACATTCGAAAATTCCCGGTCCATTTTTATAAGAAATGCAATTTAGAGGTACCAAGGCTGTTTTCAGCTTCCAGATATTGTTCAATTAGAAGTTCAGCCCAAAATGTTGCTAAAGTTTAACAGGGGTACGGAAACCTCATTTTCTACCTACCGTTACGTTCTACATGGATTGTACAGAGACCAGGCTGTCAAACGTGTCTATATTCCAGCAAAACTATAGGCCTATGCGAAATCATGATTCATTAAGTTTGAAAAACTACTGTTTGACCTTTTCTTCCTCTTCCAGGAAGAGACATTTCCTTACACAAACTATCCTACTCAGAGCACACAGGTCCTCATTCGATGACTCCTTGCTTCAAACTGAACAACGCATTCCTTCGAGACCTTTAGGGTGCTCTGCCCAGCTTTGTTACCATACACAGGTTTGATCTTTTCGGCGAAAGACAGGCAGTTACGTCAGAAGGCGTCAGTAACAATACCTTGCTTTGACGTTGCACACCGAACGTACACTGAAAAGCTCCCCCGCTCGGCTGCTGAGGGATTTGGTAATTAAGATGAATTCGTATCCCAAGTAACTGAATCGCACAGTTTTCCCCTCAAAATGCTTCATACATGTCGGTTTCTAATGAAGAGAGAATGCTGTTTGTACGATAGAAGACGTTTAGGATGTCCCAAATACTCTACCGTGCTTTACCTAGACGGGGGAGTTCTTACAGAGAGGAAGTGCTGCACTAGGGGGACTAGAAAGTTCAAGAAAAATAGGGTATTTAAAAGTGTGCTTTGTGGATTACAGTGACAAATTTGATTGATCAATTGAGCATGTACGACGCATTGTGATTAGACCCGCTCATGTATACTACCACGCAAACGATGGTGTGAGGTCACCTACCGATAGAGTGGAAGAAATCACACCTAATCACCATAAAAGCAGCATGCTCTGGGGAGAGTAGCAAAAGTGGTTGATTTACCTGGAAAATACGCTTATTAACCTATGTTTAGTCCACTGCAGTATTTCACACTACGAAAAGGCAGTTCATGCGGTTCAGCTTGAACATCCCGCTTCTAAAATGTGGTCTTCGCAGTAGCTTGTGCACCGTATCACAATTGTTGTCTTCTTTCTAGACCTTACGTGGGCACCGAAAGTTCCACGTCTGGAATATGGGGCAGGTGTACTGTCGTTGTTTATGTTATGTAGCAACCCAAAAAAAAACATAAAATGACCAATCCTTCCAATCAGCACATGAAATGACAAAGGAAGGGTTTTCTGGAATCAATAAAAGGTAAAAACAAACAAGTAGCTCGAATCTGAAACAAGTTTCGGATACACAGAGTTGCAAAATGTATGATTTGCACAATACCTCGGAAAGGCTAAGGATTCAGCTGTTTTTAGTTCTTTAACTGCAATCAAGGCAGAGTCAGCCCTTACAACAAAGCTGCCACTTGTGGTTATTTAGGGGAGTTCTGATCGCAACGCGATGAACTGGAAAGAAGTAAGCGATTGAATAGACCCATTTTACGAGTACATTTCCCAATACCTCGAGGACTCATCTTGTGGGACGGAGTAGTATGTCCGCCTTAGTTATTTAAAAGTAGTAGTCTGTTGTCCGAATAGACGTATCCTCACACTCGCGAAATAACAGTATTGTCAAATCTGTAAAACCTGTAGATTTAAACAACTTTCACATTCTCGGAAAATATCCATCCTCCCGAATTGCCTGCAAAAATAACGTGACGAATATAGTGGGTAGATAAACCATCTGTGTCTACCCTGTATGAAAACAAAAAACAGCCCGTTACTGGACCTTCGTTTAAATTCCAGCACAAAGGGCAGAAAATGGAGTTATTGACCAGTACGGCAAAATTATGGTTGGAGAGGGGATCAAAACACAATATAACTCGACTTACTCAAAGTCACCAACATGATATTTGCGGACGGTGTGTAGAATGATGGACAGCAATGAAGTGAACGGTTTGATAAAAGCGTACTGTAGTGTTGCCTGGAAGCAGAACACACAACATTGTATTTTTTAACACATGAAAGAAAAAAACACTATTCTGATCAGCAACAAAGGCAACACGAGGATAGAACAAATCCACCGATTGTTTACCAAACCTCTCTGAAACGATGACTACCCAATCGGTCCCAAACATTTTCCAATTGATAGAACAGTAGTATTTCATTGCTGTAAAACCATGCCAGCTCGTTGTAACAATGTTCTGAAACCGAAAAATGGAATGAGGAAGGCAGACGGCATTCACGCCAGCCATATGGAGTCCAACTTTATGGAACTTCTAGAAGGAAGTTGACAGTAGAAACACAATTGACATTTTTCCAGTTTTACCGACACCAACACCAGTATTAAGCATTCGCCAGATATTTCGCAGGCAGATCTTCACCCAAGCACAGTTAAGCAGACCCGATTCTAGAAGATGGATTGCAGTGACGGCACCCAGGATTCACCTTAAGCATGTTCTGTGAAGTTATGCTTTGTACGCCTCTAGGTTTGCGCTGGATGGAAAAAAAGACTATTCGCGGCAGATGAAAGTTCGATACACCTTGAAAATGATCGAACTAACATAACTTGTCATGGCTTCTCACTATCCTCCTTACTGTTCAATGTTTCCGTTGATATAACCACACTGACATAACACCACATGGGGCAAGGTGAGCGGACTTTCAACATGTAGACAATATTGTAAAACATGACAGTCATAATCATCACCACCACTGACAACAATACACCAACAATGCACACTGTCACCTAACTGACATGCAACAATGAGGAAGGCCTTTGTAAATAACGGATGGAAAGAGGAATGGTAAAGGCTTAATCCGAAGAAGTTCTATGCCCTTAGGAAAAACGGCTAATAATACGTCATCCATTTATTTAGGGCAGTTTTGAACCTACCTGAACATATCTGAGAACCATGTCGGAGTAAGGAGCCATCAGCGTAGTTGGTCCAGATTTTTTTAGCGAACCTAACCCATCTTAAGCTGAGCGCACAATGACAGGCTAACTGAAGCCCGGCAGTCCGGAAGGGAGGTGACGACGTGCGTGCTACTGAGATTGGTTACGCGACACGTCCTGTGCACAGAGAGGATCAGAGGGGTCGCGAGGACCCAACAGCAGTCCATTTCACTTTAGCTGCCTCCATTTCACGTTTCCAGGTGAGGGCCTGTTTCCCGCAAACTCTTCGACAATGTTTTGGAAAACCAACGCTTTCTTTGGTGAACGGTTGCCGACCATAAGTAGTATATGTCTTAGCCAACTTAACTTGATAAATTCAATTCGCTACTCTAACGACTGTGTTTCACCATTAAGTAGCCAATTGAGCAACACGGTTATCAATACAAATGGTATGCTGGAAACAGGGTCCCTTGGTCCTGTATGCGCATTCCACCTTAGGAGCGTAAAACATTACTCCAGCGTCTTCAATACCTATGCTTCAAAGTTTTGTCGTCTTAAAAATATAGAGTGATGGGCTTGAGTTTTCGTCCGCCCACTTACCTTGACGTCCGTATGGGTCCAAACACGAGGCCGGAATGCTAACCAAATTGTGCAGCCTCAGTGTGACAAATAATAATAACAAAATAATAACAGTTCAGCTGTTACACCCTTTCGGTGCCTGGTTGCCATGCCACCCGAAGGAAACACGAGGGTTGAGGTACTTCCAGGTTACCCAAGGCTAGACAGGAGCAGTCGAGGTGTAGAGCTTGGGTTCGAACCACGGACCTTCCGGTCAGTAAATTTGCGCCTCAACCACTGATCCAGTTCAGAAGCCATAGTTTTAGACCGCCCTTACAGTTGGTATCACAAATGAGGCAACTGTAATGGCGGTCACGAACTATGACTGCGAAACTCAGATCTAAAGACTTATCAGCGATAGCATGAGAGGTGTTAGTTGGCTACAGCGTGTCTGCATAGAACTGTATGAGCAAGTCTGTTAAGGAATCAGAGTAGTAAATAAAGTTCAGCAATTCAAAAATGATTGAGACATGTAGCGCGCCAAACCAAATACCTTAATTCAAAGAAATGGCTGCTTCCGAATCAAAACCCTTGTTAGAGGACAGTCATAAAAGAGTGCGACGTATAAAAGCAGAATAAAGGTAGCTACCCCGAAGCTAGGTGTTTGAGATCCTCATAAATTCCTGGCTAGGACGTATGTGATCTTTCTTTCGCACATATGCAAACCCGTCATGTAGAGAGTGGACCTTACGGTGGTGTGACGGTTTGAGTGCTCCATGACCCATGGAGCTAAATTGGGAGTATATGTGAGATACTCGCAGTCTCTCATACCAGGTTGGTCAATGGTTAGGGGTCTCGCCAACATAGTCTCCTGGTCCTCCATGTCAAGGTTTGGAAAATGTGGCGACTTGTCCTTTAAAAGTGGTAATGTACTGGCATCTGCGGCCAAACACTGCTGCTCTGAGGTCAGGCTTTGGTTGAGGACCTTAACCATTCCCCTGTCTATGCCTGGGCACCCTGCCACTATCTCAGCCAACGTACAAACATGATACCTACAGCCAGTATTACTCTCATGCCACATTTTCCGTCAGGTGGTTTCATCAGCATAGTCGCCTCACTTGCTGCATGCAGCAGGGCAAGTATGTGAAATGCTACTGCTGAAGCCTCCCTCTTTCTCTTCCCCATACTTTCTGTTCCCCCTCCCGTCCAATTATCAACTCTCCCCTTGTAAGCCCATCCGTTAGGGACCCTTGGCGTCAATTGTCCTTCGTCGCCTTCTAGTGGCCCGTAGAGTATTAACTCGAGACCAGCAAGCGGGATTCCGATATGGTAGGGGTTTCGTTGACCAAATCTTTACACTGTGTCGGGTGCTAAAACAACGCCATAAGCACAAATTGCCCAAAAGTGGTAGTTGCTTGATTTCCAAGGTCCATTCTACCCACTTGATCAGTTTGTTCTTCTTGACACGCCTACCCAGAACGGAAAGCCCCACGAGTTTGGGAATCATCATACCTGCACAGAGCGGGTATCAGGATTAAAGGACCTCTCCATACAGAGTAAGGTGAGCAATAGACTGCAATCAAAAGATTAGACGGACAACGCGTTCGGCCCGTTCGGTTGAGGGGAAATCCCTTGGCTATAGCTGTGTGTACCTTCCTCATACGGCCATAATCATCATACGCCAAAGTGATAAACGGTAAACAGCTAGGCTTGTGCCAAACAGCATCACATCGGCCTTGGTGCATCAAAGTTATATGTTTGAACGGTGCCAGAACTGAAGAAGGCATAACACTAAGGCTACTATATAACATTATTGCTGTTTTCTCATCATCATACTGTTCGCACACGATCTTTGTGTCCCCGCTTCTCATATTACAATTAAATCAACTCAGTGGCATTACGTGCGTATCGATGACATGGATCAATCATTGAGTCCGACCCAACATAGAACACTAATGAAGATTCTGATCGCTGTCCCATCTACTTTCGATTTCTCTGTGATTTATGAAGCCGAAAACGAAGGCTTTCTATCCAGCAGATTACCATATTTTGAATTCAAACGAATTCAAAAGAACAAACTTCCAGATAACTCGAAAACTGACCTCAGCTTACACCACCTGCGGTACGGAGCAGCCAGCACTAGTTAATCGATGGAATATGGACAGTGATATTGGCTAGATGTGGAGAAAATGTGCCCAACTCGGAGAACAATCCTAAAATTCAAAATCAGTGTTCCGACTATGAAGCATGCAGAGCGGTGAAGGCGCAGGAAATGAAAGAGATAAACAATGCAGAAGAGTTAAGGACTGAAACACTCAAGGATCATAATTAAGTTGACACTTCCGGGAAACTGATAACAAAATTGCCGGGCATAAACATTGGATAATTATCATAGACATAGCGATACTGTTTTCCTCCGAGGTAGGACGTATTTGAAAGCCGCATACTATGAATGCCTAACGGATGACCGTGACCAACGGCAAGTTATCCAATATGATCGAAAAACAAACAAACCTTTGCATAAGTTCGATGCGTATCCCAATGCATCTACGGTGCACTGCAGCATCATAAGCGAGACATCCATGCTTTATTCTCTGCACCATCGATTTAGATCAGCCTTCTGTAGCCGAGTAGGTCAGACTATTCATTCATCGGCGCCGGGCATGGTCCTCAGAGAAAACCCTATTGCCCGCTGCCTCGCGGGTCGGATTTTTGGGTCAGAGACCAGGGGCAGAGTCCCGGAACAAAACCCCTCCAAATCCTCCCGCTGCCTTGTGGGTCAGACTTTTGGGTCAACCGCTCAAGGTGGGTCCCCTCAGCTAAACTCTACTTCTCGGCCTGGACAACCGGGAGGTATCAGTTCCCTGTAGTTCTTTTTCCAAAGACGTCTCTCCCCAACCCCTTCCTATGTACAAGTAAACGTTTGATTAATCGCTTGCTATGTATCTAACCAATGTACTCTATACGCTTCGCTGTCCACTAACAATCAACAAAATAACACTGCTAACTCTACGAGATCCTCTCTACATAAGGGCTTTCAACGTCCACACTCTATGTCAAATTGGCAAACAGGCAGTGCATTCCCAGAACTTTTTCTCCCTTAAAATTGATATATACAGCGCTTATGAAACTTGTACACAAGATTCAGGTGCGGTCAGGCATCTTGGAGTGCCTGGGATGAACTCAACTCTTCCACACTTTGCTCTCCGTGTATCCTGTGGTTCAGAAGCGATAACTCGTGGAATACATGGTGTGGTGATTGCACTCAGCCCCGTAGCTGAAAGCGCTTTGGAGAATTGGATTCTAGTGGATAGTCTTTGCGCCGTTCGGTTACGCAGCTCAAAAACCGGCGTCTGGTATCACGTTATGCGTCAACGGACTGCAGTTCTGACACCGAGCAGGATACTTCTATCGCAGTTTATCCAGGCCCATTCGCCATTCAAGAATCACTTATACCGTCATCCGTGCGGGTGATATGAATGCCCCATTTGGCTGTCTGAGCGCCTTGGAATCACATCTGGGCGGTCGATTCGGAGCCGGTACTCGCAGAACAGATAATGGACAGCGACTCCTCCAGTTGTGTGCTGGCCATCAACTGTTTCTGGCCAGCACAAATTCTCAACTTAAGCGCTCATACTACGTAACCTGGAGGCCACTAAGTACAAACCAATCATGGATCCAGTCGAATCGGCTAGCAATGAAGAGCTACAGTTCAAGACTGTAGTTCCTTCTGGGGCGCACAATTTAATTCCGGTCACGACATGGTACAAGCACGCCTGACAATTCACTTTCCCTCAGGCCATCGCAATTCAGCAAAAAACATTCAAGTACACCGTCTTCGGTGAACTACCATAGCTCAGCAGTACCGATCTGAGTTATATCAACTATTCACTGCGGTAAACCAATAAACAGTTTGATTCTGATCACGATATAGTGCGAGCATGTCTGACTGTTCGTATTCCTTCTATCCTTCTATCCAGATGCGATCAAACGAACACTGGATATCGTCGAGATGGCTAGTCCTGACTGATGCTAAGAAATCCATACCACCAGGCAACGAGCACGACGGACCAGGCAGCTCTCTCAAACGGTAAATAGTGAAGAATATACGGAAGGTCCAAGAGCTTTGGTGGACAATGAAATCTCAGGAGATGGAGAAAGCTTCTGCCAACGGGAACGGCCATTCCATATGCCACTTAATATGATCGACTGGCCGAAAAAGTAGCTGTCACTGAAAGGATAGACGAAAAAGACAGCTCAGTAATCCATTCGCACAACCGCCGACTGGGAGAATAAGCCGTAAACTTCAGACAGCAGTTGAGCTGGCTTCCTGCAACACAGATGTTGCGTGCGGGCGAACAGAATTTAAACCTTAATCGCCCGTCAGAAGAATAAATAAAGTACGAAATTTCCCTTCTAAAACGTGAGAAGGCAGCAGGACCGGATGGCTTGTATCAGCCATCTTCCAATAATGTAGAGAATCCCTGGTAATACATCAGAGAGAACTTATCTGTATTACATGGAGTGAAGAGAAAATGCCTTCAGAATCAGATACACCGGTGGTCATTCCCACCTTCAAAACTGGCAGGCGAACACTGTGAAGACCACCGTGGCATTAGCTGTATCATCGAAGGTTTTCCCTGTGATTTGAAAGCTGACTGAACACAGAGAGAACCAAGTCCGTGAAAATCAACCCGGGTTCCGCTCTGCAATAGGATACATCGATCATGTGTTCGCCTATCGGTAGATTCTGAAACAGCAATACTCCTTCTAGCGACCAACAATGGCGGTCTTTCTTGACTTGAACGCTGTCTTTCACCATGGTAGCGTCAGTGGAGCAAAGGTGCCCCCCATAAATTCATGGCCCTCCTTAAAGCGCTTTAAGCCAACTCCCGCGGATGCGTGAAGGTCTACGGGAATCTCTCACCTGAGATCCTGAACCTACGTTAAGTGGTACTAAGCGAGGCTGTCCTCTTTCAGCTTTCCTCTTCATCTTCTTCATGGATATGATTATGGAAGACGCACCCCAGTCCTTAATGCCTGTGAGGTCGAAGTGCTCCCAGGGCATTCGCCCAGAGATATATAGTACTCAGACGACCTAGTTTTGCTTTGATCTGATATCATCGTAATGCTGACAATACTAAACATTATGAATAGTTCTGCTTCATGTTCTGGTATGCACCCCACAACTGCAAAATGTAGAGTGCAGCTGCAAGATTGAGTGGGCTCAAACCCGAACCTTATACTCGAACATGAGCCGACTCAGCCAGTAGACAGATTTGTATCAGTCCCAAGCGTCCAACTTCAGACGATATTTCTTTCCGGATCCAGGAGGCCAACAGTCTTTGCCAACATGCCCCGCCTGTGGCGCAGGCGTAACATCAGTTTCTCTGTCAAGGGTCGAGTACACAATGCTGCGGTGTGCCTCATATTGCCGCCTGTGTCATAAACTTGGCTGTTGCGTGCTACGTCGCTACCATCGGTGTCTTCGGAGCATTACCGAATCTGTTGGGGACATCGGATCAGTAATACTAAAGCACGTTATATGATCTTCGGGAGAAATAACTCACCCACGATAGATGAAGTCATCACAATCCGGTCTGATTACGTGCACCGTATGCCAGTCGACCGACTTCTTTTTAGCACAACCACACAGGGGGTAGAGACGAGTCAGGGGATGCCAAGCAATGGCGTGTCAGCAAAGTATGAAGCCATCACCAGCACCCCCACTGTCGTGTTCCTGATAGGGATCTACAGAGACAGGACACATCAACCGTTAGAAACATCGACAGATAGCGCCCAGTCGCGTATTTGGTGGCGTGCATCCATCCAGGCCGTTGCCTTCAGTGCATAGCTTACTCTCCGGACCTCCCAATGAAGCATCCACTATCACTCCTGGATTCACACGTCAGTTCTATCGGCTCTTGTCTCCAGTGCACACATATCCGCCCCCTATCTTCCCAGATCCTAGGCGGGCGAATCTGCGAAAGCTACAACCACTAGACACGTGCACAGTATACAGCTGCGGCTGATGATGGTAACGACGGTGATGATGGTGAATCCCTTTCACTGAACTTCCTTCCTAACGAGCATGGTGTATTTGAAGTGGTATATTTGCCCTAAAAAGCGTCATGCATTGAAGTCCTGCTTGCAAACGAGAATCCCACTTATTGCAATCCGGAAGCACCTCTTATAACGCGACTTACTCACTTCCTCGGTATGAATCGTTGACACGCCTATGGGAGTGCCGTCTGGAAAGGCTATGAAGGTGAAGGAAATTCTCCCGGCTGCCGACGTTAGTATGTCCATCCTGAAGCCCATAAGAAACGTGTGTAGCAACCAACAGCACTCTGGATCGCATTCCGTCTGCGTGCTATAAAACAGTTTGCTTTCAAACACCCTACACTAGCCTCATAAGAAGAAGTAGGTTAAAGTGGAGGGTAGAAACGTCTACGGCAGGCTCATACTATATGAACTTAGCTATGCTTACTCACTTAAACACAAAAGCCCCCTGTCAGCAAACATGCGTGTTTTGCCACCCACACTTAGTTCTATGGACGGATTGTGGTCCACAAATCGTCCATGTGGGGACGGTTTGTGGAGAGTGACTCCATGCACCTACAAAAATGCGGAGAGGTTTAATCTGATAAGCCAAAGGCCACAATTCTGCATAGGATATAGCGTTATTTTTGCATGGAGAGGATCACGGCAGATGCCCCATCACAGACCTAATAGAACGAAAAATTAGCGTGAAATGTGCTATGGACAATAAAGACAAAGGGGGAATACGCTGTAAGATTACTGGATCTACTGGGTCTACATATACGAGGACGGCAGGAAGCCGAAAAATGACGAGTTAAGGTTCAGTCAACTGGTCTCTGTTCGAACAGTGACTCAAATGTAACTGGTTTCACTTCCGGTAGATTTTTTCATTAGAAGTATGTCTCTGATTAGTGCCTTTATTGTCCAGTGCGGCATTAAATTTGCACACCTTGGGGAACAACTATGGACTTTTTTATCAGTACGTTTACAACTTCTCATGTGCTGTATTGCTGGGGAGGCTGTCCATGGGAAGCACAGATGAAAACGACCACCTGCCTTCCTCTAAGATCCGCACGAGCGAGAGGTAAGAGCGAATACACACTGGTAAAACCTAGAGCAAAACAAATATCCGTGACTCTGTCTAAGATATTCTTTTTTTCGCCGATATGCTCCAGCGTATGCTGCTCTGATATTCGCAACGCGGTTCACATTTTACGACGAACTAAACAAGAACTTACCACTTTACAGAACCGGAGGAAGAGGATCGTATATGGCTTTCCCGCAAAACAGCAAGTACCATAAAAAATGCTGGATCTAGTTTTCCGTAGAATAAATTATTGCAACATACTTTATTGTTTTTCCGGCGAGTTCCAGCATTATGCTTCCTTCACCGCCTAGATATTGATAGCACAAAGCCAGAAAACTGTAAATGGCGATGGCTAAACGGAATTCATATTACGGAAGTGCGGGCAGTACCTTCGGCTATATCGTGTATTGGCTCAATGTACACACTGTTCTGACGAGCATGTACCACCAGCATAACGCTAGTGAACGAGCAGAACGCATACGCTGGGATGAGAATTAGAATCCTGATTATATATCTCTGCTCCTCATAGCAAGTGTAGTTTTTTAAGTGGCAGTATATCTGAATGAAATGAGACAACTCTATATTCCAACCCTACGTGATGCAATGTTACGCAGCAGGCAACAAGAGCGCACAGTCCAGCGAGCAATTGTGTGTACACAGATGACAAAAGGACCAAGACATGTGCATACTCTTGACCTTCAAAAGGTTCTGAACCATCCGTCACATTTGTGGTGGCGTTCTGCACCGATATTATGGGGGTAGTTGGAGGCTGTGACGGGCCCATACAAACTAAACCAATGCGTTGAGTTGGCGCTTTTTACATTCCAAGGTCATTTATCACATTTTAGTGTAATAAAACGGTAGATCAATGAATTTAATACGATCGTTGTAAGCGTTGTAATGTGATGGATTCCGCTCGTCAAGCTTCCAAGGTCTTTAGCGACAGCTAATGGGGTATTATGCTGAAAGCGCAGTTCAGTTTTTGTGTTCAGTTGAGAGCCGCATCCTAGAAGAACACCCAAATTTTCTCTGAAACCGTGGTTCGAAAAGAGCCCATTTTAGCATTACGTTTTAGCATTTGTTAATAATTATTCGGGCCCTCAAGCTCACCCCACGAGGCCGCTGTTTTGTTGGGAGTTGTTTAAACCTACTCAAGGCCCACTGTGGGCGCGGGATTCATATGTTTAATGGCAGCCAATGGCCTCGCATGGCGTGTTCGTGAAAACGGTGGGAAATTTTGTGGAAAATCCGCTTAAGTCACATGTTTCCTTCTCTAGTGGATTTGGAAATAATCTCAAGACTACATGAACAATAACTACGCCCTCTATGTTCACGCCAACTCAAGATGGACCAGCTATTCGTGAGGTGCATAGGGGAAATTTTCTATCGTTGCGGCAGGAGTCCCAGGAATTCGTCACAAGTGATAAGTTATCTTTTGTTTTTTTTCATGAGGGTCACCGCGCGCTATACCGGATGCAAGGCAAGGTTCCATCTTCAACGGTATACTGATCTATCGATAGTGCCGTTGAAAGAACTAGCGGGTTTATGGGCAAAACAAGCAGGCAGTACAATGGGATGGCCAGTGCTTTGAAGTTCTGGAACAGATTCAACGGACTGGGGTGGTTTGTGAGCGCATGTAACGATCTGTCTTGAAATGTTAGGGAAATGTTGAACTACGGGTAACCCATCAGACTGGGCATGTCAATCGCGGTACCCTCATCGCGACGCCGTACTTGGGTTCGCGGGCAGCCCCGTACATGGCTTGATTGTGCACATCTAAGGTTGCCCGGAGGTTACAGGGACACGAGATCAGAGAAACACGTGAGTGTATGGTGGTTCTGCGTGGTTGTAGGATGAGGTGACCTCAGAATGGCGCAATGTCAATCTAAAGAAAAGCGTGGAAGTTTGCAAACCTAGTTGCTTCTGATTCTTCATGCCGCGTGTATTCAGTGAGTCTCTTAGCGTTTTTTGCCCTTCTATCAATGAATTTTTCGATTCATGGGGGGATTGCCCCGGATATATGCTACAAGCAGGGCAAGCTCAGGTGGGAAACACGTGTCCGACCAAAGTTGCTTCCATTTCAGTTTTCCATAACTGCATTGCAGAAGGCTTAGATGAAAGACGAGATGGGATGATGAGACAACGCTAAAATGTCTTCTGAACCCCGGTTTTCAAATATCTTCTAGCGAAAATCTTGTCCATCTGGAATATGCAGACACCGTTCTCATCTTCGAAGAGGAGGAAACGGTGTTTTTGGGTGAACTGACCAAGGTCATCCCGTTCTTTGCCATGCATTTTGCACCCACAAGGTGTAAGGTAATAAGAATAATGTTTATTCCCAACTGGTGGGTGGCATACCATCAGGCATGATCACAAGGTTACAGTCAGAATAAAGCATGAGTTTGTTTGTAGTTGCAGGTAATGGAACAAGTGGAGGATATGGCACGGTCAAGATAAGGAATGGAACAGCTGCGGTTTTGTTATCAAACTGGGCGTGACAGTGCCATGCCTTCATTGGCCTAACATACTTCGGTTTCTGGACAGCTTTGTAACGCGCTTCATGTTTGACGTGATTGGGATGTGATGTGCAATTCTGCGAGCAGCGGGATATTTTTGGTTGACCGGGGAAATACGCAGAGGTAGAACAAACCCGGTGTAAGATCGCAGGTATTTTTCTAGTCTAGATCAGTAAAGCCCGGTGAGTTTGAGGAGACATCAAATAGGATAGTGCGCAATAATAGGGAGGAAAACTTAACGTTTACCACAATTGGGGTGGTGACAACAAGTGATTAAATGAGACTATATAGGGGTAGATTTGTACTTAGTAGACTAGCGATCAAGCACGGGTTGAGTTTGCTAATATATGCTGTTATAGTATAAGAGATCTAGAGCAAACCGTTATAAGCGCGCAGAGAGGTAGCGTGCTTTATATATACATTCAAAGTTGTATTAGTTTTGATTGTAGTGTGGCAGATGAGGTCAATGCACGAATCTAAAAGGCTCTTGTCGCGTTTGCTAATTTGAAACCCCTACGGCGTCAAAGTATATTCTTGAATATTAAAGAACTTGTGTACCATGCTGCAGTACGGGCTGTTTTGTTGTATGGCTGTGAGAATTGGCCTGTTCGAGCAGCGGAAATAAGACGCCTTCAGTTGTTTGAGGACCGCTGTCTCAGCACAATAGCTCGTGTGGGTCTGTGTCAGCGAATCCGCAAGGCGACAGTTAACAATTTTCCGGTTGTGCACCCGGGGTTACCATTGAAGTATGTGCCTTGCAGTCTCCAGCTGTTGTTGTAGCTCACCTATTCGGATATAGCAGACATGATTTTGGAAGTGAAGATGGGTTGCAATACTTCGACATGAGCGAGGAGTTGGATGAGGCCCAGAAAGGAGCCACTTGTTAGTGAGACTGCTACTGTGATTGAGTATGGAATGGTTACAAATTTTGATGAGGAAGATGGAGCTGTCGACTTTATTAAGCTATGTTGCGTCGGTGTCAGGAAGCATAAGTACAGTGAAGTTGGCGTTTAGTGCCCTAAATGAACGGATTTGATACGAAGCACCCGCTTGCTCACTAGATCTTTGCTACGGCAGCATCCATGGGTGCACGTTTGGGGACACATGTGGCCCCTGGATCCCAGCGCTCAAGTCTATACCACTTGGTCTTACGACTGACAAGTATACACCCCTCCTTAGCCTTAACTTCGCTGCGCCCAATATTGCATATGATTGCCGAATCCGGCTGTCGAATCGTCGTTGCACACACGGCTCTCTCATTATCGCCAATGGGATTGGTTGAGTAAGTAGTAAGTTTACCTTTATAACAGTAAGGCTCCACCTTCACCGTGGACACCGATCGGGAATTGTGGACGGAATTTATTGAGCACTTGGTGGGTTAGTCACTGCAACTTTGTTTAATTCTGTTTTCACTGATATCGCGGAAGATGTGTACCAGTCATAATTGATCATACATTTTTTCTTTCAGAAACCCTGTCGAGTGAAAGCGGCTTCCTGAAACTGAGAACTGGATTGACTACACATTACGTTTGTACCGATGCAACCAATAAATAGAAACATGATTTGTTAAAGATGGTTGTGTATTTTTTAGGCATTAGGTTATCAAACCGACGACATGTATGGATATGAAGGACTGCCGTTGGTCGTTGGATTAGTCTATTATGTATAGTTGGAAAATTATGGTCGGCTAGGAGCATACATACGGGCCCGGCAGTTACCATAAGCGGCCATGGTAAGCGACATGCATTACAGTCATGAATATGACGTTCGCCGTTAGATTAGGTTTGTGTGCATAGTTGAGGCCTCGTATTCATTGGTTCGCATAAATATTGGCCTGGTGTTTACCGTAAGTTTATCATGAGTTTGACGGATTAGGCTGGATTAGGTTACCGCGCATAAACAACGCCGCACATGGACACGGACCTAGCAGGTAGGATAAGTAGCCAGGTTAGGCGATATCGAGTACGGTTATGAGTATGACAGGCCACAAGATTAGGCTACCACGCATAGTTGAGGCCTTATTTTTACCGGATCGCATAGATACTGGCCTGGTGTTTACTATAGGCAGAAAAGCTAAGTGGCATCGCGTGCGGTTATGAGTATGACGTCCGTCGTTAACCGTTAGATGAGGTTTGTGTTGCCTATTTGAACATTTAATTAGGTTGCCGTGCATAGGTGGGGCCTCATAATCAGCGTCGCACATAGACATGAGGCTAGCAGTTACAATGAGCATTCGAGATGAGCGACAACGAGTTCAGTTGTGAGTATGAAGGGTTGTCGTTGGCCATTGGATTAGGTTGCCGTGAGTAGGTGAGGCCTCATAATCAGCGTCGCACATAGACACGGACCCAGCAGTTACGGTAAGTAGCCGAAGTGCGTGAAGACGGTCTTCATTATCATGGTCACCGGCAATGGATGCCCTTATTTTCCACTATTATATTTGCGCTTTGTGACGTATTTCACCTATGGAGCGCAATATTCCTAAAAAGAATAATATCACTGTGTTGGTAATTTACCTGCAGCCATCTCGTGACGCGGCATTATCCACAGGCTAGTTATGCATACCTGAGGAAGGGGATCATCCACAGAAATGTCCCTCGCATTGCCACTGCACAATTCACGCAGTAGTTTAACAGCGTCCTACTTAATGGAAGCTGAGCTCAATGGGAAGATGTGTGGTCACGAAGTTCGCTGAACAAAAGCATCCCATTTGTTAAATCTGAGGAGTATAAAGCAAACTAACGTCAATGATCGATTTTCCTGGGTGAACTTTGCATCGGATATTCTGCAGATGTTATTTCGTTCTTAAAGAATCCCGAAGAACGCCAAAATACGCTGAAGTGTGATTTTGTGTTTTGTCTCCCGTAAACCGGTAACAAAATGCGCATCGGTGATGGTACGTGACCTTGAAATCTCGCTCACTTAAACAAAATGCTATGAGTGAAATATCACCGAAAGGTGCAAATGGATTACACTAACTCCGCGTTAAAGTCACAACTTCGAGAACCCTATAGTTTCGGCGAAAATAATTTGGTTGTGCTTCCAGTCAGTGACAAAATGAGACTAACCGACAGTTGGTTTAAGGGCTTTTTGCGAACTCCACTGTATTCCGAAGGGTTAAAATAAGGTGGCCAACCTAAAAAAAACACTCACTTTCGTATCTTGGTTATATTTTTTTGATTTTTTGTCACGTATGCCAGCTTCATATTCACTAGTCGGTTGTTAGTACTCGGCGACTTCTTGGCTCCAATTCAGCGCGTTTTCCCAATTATGAGCACTCAGCGAAGCCCTGGTTGCATATTTCGGTTCAGCTTGAGGCACAACGAAAAGTTTCCAAGCACCTTTTGCCACCTTTGCAGCACCATGAGATGAACGCATTTTTCTGCACCCGGGTGCCTGTAAAGCGAAGGCCGACCGAGCAGAATTTGACATGCACAACACTGCTGAAATACGGAACCCCGTCACCTGTGGTGTTCGGAAGTTCGTAGCCGTCAAGCTCCAAACGGTTGTTACCACTCGGGAGGTATTCAACTATCGCTTGTAGTGTGGGCACGCCTAATGGAGTAACGATCTGATAGTCACATTACTTCGCGGCGAATTATATATCCTTGGTGCCGGCTAGGCTGTACGAATGTGGAAACGTGTGACCACCGGAATCTGGAAAAGTACGATACAGCCACGTAGGCTTCGTAGCAACATATTC
This sequence comes from Opisthorchis felineus, assembly GCA_004794785.1. Lineage (NCBI taxonomy): Eukaryota > Metazoa > Platyhelminthes > Trematoda > Opisthorchiida > Opisthorchiidae > Opisthorchis > Opisthorchis felineus. The sequence continues at coordinate 1,054,933 of SJOL01012182.1, read as the reverse complement.
CGTTATTCCAGCGTTTCATAGACATGAATGTCAACGGACCATAGGCAAGTGCCAGTTCCGAGTGAGATACTCTAAGATCTACATTTACTGGATGGAGTGGGTAACGGGCATCCAGTCACGGATGCTTTTTATTAAGCGAGCATTCGTGCTATTTGTTTGGACAGTTCAACATATTAATTTTCCCTCTTTGTTACCCTCATACAACAGACACCGTCGCGACCCAGACATACCCGCCCTACGCTTCAGTAGGTTCACTATAGCACTCTGACCAACAATACTTCGAATAACGAGAGCGGTCACTTGAAAAAGTAAATGCAGCCACCTGAAAGCATTCAGTGCCTGGTTGGGAGGTTTGAAACATGCATCAACCTTCAATTCAATTGATAGAGATGGCCCTTCATCATCGCGACTGTAGGCATCGAGCTCTGTCTTGGCGGCTTATCGTAACCAAAAGGCCAGTACCTATCCACACATAAATTACGGGGTCTCAACTTTGCATGAAAGCCCTATCCAGTGGCCAACAGTAGTATTCTAGAGTTTTCGTTCAGACTCCCAAAGCTGAATGTTATCAAATCACACTCGGCGAAGCGTCAAGCCTCATTTGACTGCTGCACCGAAAAATATGGTGCATCATACTTTACGTTCTTGTAATCATGAGCCATTCGACGGTGGTTCCGGAAGGAGAAGAATAATCCGTTTATAGCATCGCGCTTCCTAAAGCCAAACGATAGAATTCCTCGTGATTGTACCTGCTAGCCTACCATTTCCGTATTAGTCGATTTTACAGCCATTGAACCGAGAATTTGTTGGTGTTCCAGCGGCTCAGAATTTGAATAAATTTGAACTGAAGTTAACCTAGCAAAGTTTGGTTCCAAGGCCTTCATTCCAGGATACATTTTGCACTGTAATATGAGGCCGGGACTGCGTTTTCTAATCAGCGCTACCTAGACAGTTTTTCTACAGTGTAGGTTGGAGGTCCGACACTGATAGTCGCTGCCAGACTCCAGATGTCGTCTGCATTATCGGACACAAGCGAAATTGCAGTCGAGGGGAAATGTATATAAGGTCATTTTAAGAGCAGCCTTAATTTACGACTGTGGGAGTTGACAACTCTGATCCTAGAGGCAAAAGGATGAAATTCTATTGACTGGTGTTACCATGGCAACCAATTAAGGAGGCGGTTGCTTGGTGATAGATCTGATAAGTTAGCGCGGCACATCAGACCTATCAGATGTACTAAGCGATCTGTGTTGCCCCTTAACTACTGTGCTGCATACGTTGGTCAACAGAACTATCAAAGATTTGGGTTTTCATAACTCTAAGTCATCGCATTTGTTCCTCTGGAGATGATGACCACAGATTACCTGCAACCACAAATGGCTGCTGTGATGTCCCCGGGACTGATGTAGAGGGCTCGCTTGTGTAAATTAACATTTCGTTTAAGTGGCCTGATTTTAATGGTACATCATACTGGCATCCGTATTAATTTTCGTTAGTACAAACTAAGGCCTAGAAAGTAAACGCTTACCAAGTTCCGCAGTAAAAAACTTCGCGACTTCTGCAAGTGTGCTGGCTGCCATATAAGAGCCTTCTTTGTATGGTTCAGCCGTACAAAATGCAAATCTGCCTACTGTGACCTACAAGGTCCTGGAAGCACCCAAACCCGGTCAATACGTCGAGGCGACAGCGCGTTCAGCCGGGTGGTCCTTAACGAAGCCCAAGGTATTCGCTAATTCGGCAGTCTGACAAAATCTCTGACATCGAGTAGTCCAAATGCACCACCTGGAACATGTGCAAATCTCTTAAGAGTATTGAAACCCTTCTCAACCTTCTTGGAGGTTCACCGCAATATTCAAATCACAACAGCCCTATGGAGCAAGCTAAGTTGGATCTCCGAGGTGCGATTGGGATGGATATCTTTGCGAGGTCAGTTGCCTGGCCACTAGGTAGAAAAGTGGCGGCAAACAGCAGCTAGATAAAATGGTTGGCTTGCTGCATATGCGCTCACCTGGTGGACGCTACTGCGGAGGTTTTCACACAGAGGAGTCCCATCGTCACAGCAGTAGCCGTGATGCGTAGCGGGTCCTACGAACGCCGGCAAGTCGGCCGGTGGGCCTTCGACAGCACAAAGGCTATCGTCTCTTGGCGTAGACCGCCATCTAGGTTGAACATAACTGCCCCCCACTGCTGAGAAAATGTGCCCTGTAACCCGGTCGGGAGCATGAAAAAATCATGCCGCATACCAAACAAAGAACACGTTTGTTTCCTATTCCAATTTTTTTGCAAGTAATAGCCGGAAGTGGTAAGAAATTTCTTGGGTTCAAATGTGCATTGCTACTCTAAAGGCCCACGTACAAATTTCGAAATTAAACGTAATACTTTCCAGTCTCTACAGTCCATTGCCCGTGTTTTAAAGCATGAAGCAGCAAGTGAATTCCTAATCCTAGAAACAGTGTCTGTTAATAATAATAATAATAATAGTAATAATAATAATAATGTTTATTCCCAACTGGTGGGTGGCATACCGTCAGGCATGATCATAATGTTACAGTCAGAATAAAAGCATGACTGAGGGGGTTGTGAGTACAGGTGATTGCGTGGAAAAGGGGCAGCGTCACAAGCAGCGGGCAGTATCCGGTGTAATAATAATAACAATAATAATAATGTTTATTCCCAACTGGTGGGTGGCATACCGTCAGGCATGATCATAATATTACAGTCAAAATAAAAGTATGACTGAAGGGTTGTGAGTACAGGGGACTGCGTAGAAAAGGGGCAGCGTCATAACCGGTGGGCGTAATACGATATAATAATAATAGGTTTCATTTCCCGATATGTAGAGAGCATGCTGATGGAGGCATGATCGAGTCGTTACAACCAGATCGCGGCAGACAACAACACAACGGGCATGTTTATTACGTGAAAAGTCACCACAGATGTAGGAACGGAGAAAAAACGAGGGCAATGAGCGTGAGGTACGACCAGTTCAAAGATGAACCACCTGACCTGAACTAAAACTGACAACCGTTGCTGGCCATGAGTGGCCTTGGGCGGTCGAGTAAATGGCTAGGGTCAAAAAATCAAAAATGGAGATGAAGATTGAGGGATCTGATTTGTAGATACATGGCAAGTTTTGTTTCCAAAAATATGGTTTAAATTGAAACTAAGTAGACTCACTGGTATCACTGTTGTAGGGAAGTCAGGTGTAAAGTATAGTTTTGATGGGGAGATAGTGCTAGCGCATAGGGCCAAACGAACACCGTGAATGAAATTGAACTTGTGGAAGGGGCAAATTGCGGCAGGGAGCTTCGTTGGTTAAATCCGAACGATAGGTTCAGCGTTTAGAATGAGTCGGTTGGGGCCAAGTGATGAATTTGGTTGCGGTTGTGATTACAGACTCGACTGGGCGAGAGGTTGCGGTGGAGATTTCGAAGAAAATCGTTGCGGGAGTGCCATCAGACTGGGTACGGCAGTGCCATACCATCATTGCACTGGCGTACTTCGGTTCCAGGACAACTCCGTAGCGGTCATCAAGGATGCCGCAATCGGACAGAGGATACGCATATTCGTGGCAGCTGGATATGGGTTAGACGGAGAGATTGACACAGATAGAGTCAGGCCGATGCGGAGACACGGAAATTTTCTATCCAGTAGGGGAACCATGTGGATGTAGAACGCGGACAAGCCAGATCAAATGAATAACAGTCGTGCGGGGCGTTTGCGCAACTACAGCCGAAGTTTGAAGGTCATATCCAGATATGCAATTGTCAATGGAGCTGGGTAGGAATAGCGGAGATGTTAGTAGACGGTTCTTAAATCGTGGTTTGAGGGTACGCGGCTTTGTAGTTTAAAAGGGGTGGTTAGCTGGCAAGCATTTGGGTAGGTAGAATTATTTTGTATCAGGGCGTGCGTGCACTAATATACACGGCAGAGAACCAAGTCAGAGATTCATCAGTGTCTGTTATGTGGGCATCATATTCCAGTTTATGATACAGCCCAATGGATTCATATCGGGCGCGCAAGACTCACCATTTTAAAGGCAGGTACCATGCGGAACCAAAACCAGCTGGTGGCTCCACGAGGATATTGAACTCCAGGGACGAACGTGACGCCCAGTGGCCACTAGCATCACAGCCCGTTCTCACATCTACCAAACAAATGCATACCATCAAGAGTAACCCAGGTCGAAATGGACCGCAAGGGTAAACTGCTAATAATTAAATCCCATCATCAAGGCCAGTTGCTCAACGCTGCATGACTGAATTTCTCTGCCCTCCACAGCCAAGCTGGGTGAGATGATTTGACGCGATACTTCTCCGTCTTCCTCACAGGTAACCCCTATCCACCCTGAACTGATGAAGTGCTCGTGTATAAAGTCCCAAACTGTCACACGCACTCTGTCGGAAACAAATCGCTATATTCTTCAAATTCTGACCTGTCGAGCCTTGAACCACTCCGCCAAAGGTTGAAATGATCCCAAATTCGCAACACACCAGAACGATTATCATCCGATTTCCCAGTTGCCGATTCTTGTACGCACATCCAAAATTTCTCTGAAACCGTAGTGTGAAAAAAGGAATTTTCAACATGACGTTTTGGCATTTGATGGTATTTATTCGAACCCTTTAAATCTCCCCATATGGCCGAAGTTTTGTTGAAAGTTGTTTAAACGTGCCTGAAGTCCACTATGGGCGTGGAATTAATATCTTAACGACTGCCACTGGCTTCGCATGATGTCCCGTGTAGACGGTGAGAAATTTGTATAAAAACCTGTTTCTTCGCGTGTTTTCTTCTGTGGTAGATTCGTAAATAATTTTGGGACTACATGAGCGATAATCACGTCCTCTATGCCCGCGCAAAATCAAAATGAGCAGCCATTCGCGACCTGTATAGGAAAACGTTTTATGCCGATGCGACGGACGTCCCGCCAAAAAAGCCAGGGAATTCGCCACAGCTAGTGAGATATCTTCGTTTTCTATGATGGTCAGCACAAGCTTTATCGGACAAACTTCAAGGATTTATCTTCACCGGTATACTGCTCCTTGATAGTGCCATTGGAAGAATTGGTGAGTTGATGGGCAGAAAGAGAAGACAGCAGGACAGTGTGGCCAGTGGCACAAATTTAACTGATTGGGAGGGTCTTGTGGGCACAATTAACACGCACTGTCGAGAAATATTATGGATACGGTGAAACACGGCAAGCCATCAAACTTGGTACGGTGGTCGGGGTATCGCCATCGCTACGACGCACATGGGTTCGTGGATAGCTCCATACATAAACATCCTGGGTGAACCAGTTGGGGTTGTCATGGTAGTGAGGAGTAGCCAGGGAATCGTGACAGATTAAAACCATCATGAATGAAAGATATTTTTGGGTCCATCGAAGACGCACGGTGGTTCATTGCTGCAATTCAAACGCGGAAATGAAACAGCTGCCTCCATATTGGGGATCTAAAATAGGGAAGTGTTAAAATCACTGCTGGACGGCAGCATCGTATGAGTTAGACTGCGGACCGAAACAGCAGGCAGCCAAAATTGGCCACATATTCTAACTACTGCAGTGAGGCGACACTGTCCGATTTCTAAGACGGTAAAACTGACCTTCCTTCTGTCAAACAAATTCTTTAGAAAAAACACGTGGAATAGCCTGAAGATACTCTGCGATGCCCAAGGTTTACATTCACATGCAAAATTGTAGCAGCTTTCGTCATATTTGGGGTTGCCTCGCACCAAAGCCCACCAGTCAACCAAACAAAACACCTACCGTCTGCTCCCAGGAGTGGATACATACAAACAATTAGTAATATATACGCAATGAGATCCCTAAACCCTCCACTACCTGCCTACGGGGCTTGCGCCTGAAAACTTTTTCGCCATGAACCACTCGTTGATTGGGTCTGATAGCTGTGCTTCGTGGACCGGTGATCATTGCTCTTACCTTCACTTTCCCTCCTAGATTATGGTATTGTGCAACTCACGGAATAACCCCCAGAAAATCTAGTCAACCACCTCGGAAGTTCTACTCCCGTCAGTCCATTTGTTTGACTTCCCTTACCACATCCCGTCTGTGTGTACTTATGATGGTTGTTCTGTCTCTGGTAATATAATAGCTTATATTTGTCTTTGATCGCTAGGCTACTAAATACAATCTACCTATATCCTGTCTTATTCGATCACTTGTTGTCACCACCCTAATTGTGGTAAGCGTTTAGGTTTTTCTCTACTTTTGGACTTAACCCTATCTGGTGCCTCCAAAAACTCATCAGGCCTTACTGGTCTCATCCCATTTCCTCTTCTTCCCAAGCATCTGCCTTGACTGTTATCCACTCCACCTGATCTGTGCTTTACGCCCGAATGGGTCCCCATCCGGAACAAAAAATACCTGCGACCTTACATTGGCTTTTTTCTACGTCTGCGGATTCCCTTGGCCAACCCAAAAAATCCCGCTGCCCATAGATTTTCACATCCTAGCCTAATCACCTCAAACATGACGTCCATCAGGGTGTTGTCCAGAAACCGAAGGATGTCAGTGCAATGATGGCACGGCACTGACATACCCAGTTTGATAGCACACCCGCAACCATTTTTTCCTATTTTTACGAATCGTTCCAATCGTTCCCCTACCTGCAACTGCGAACAAACTCTTCACATAGCCCAGGCCGCCACAGGGATGCGTTCGTTCTAATCTGCTGAACCCTCCATTCGGATGCAAACATCTCGTCGAATTTCATTCTATACGCCAAACAAAATCAGTCATTTTCTGTGCAGTTCGAGTTCCGTCTTGTGCTTTAGCACCAACTCCCTCCCCCAAGGAACTTTTACACCCGACTCCACTCCATCAGCGACACCAGTGAGTCTCTACAGTTTCAATGTACCCCGTGAATCTGATATTCCCGCCACCATTTGTGCATATTGCTTATTCCTCTACTTCATCGTCCCCACTTACGCTTTTTGTGACCCCGGCCATAAGCCCAACAGTCCAAGGCCGAAAAGGCCTTGTAATTCAAATTGACCGGCCAGATCGCGCAGTCCTGCTACCGCACCAGATTTGTTGTTTTGATTCCTCATTTTCCGCAATTCAAAGTTTTCTTATCATGCACCGAGCAGTATGCCTTTTGCAATCCCTCGTTCTGTTTTTGCCCTTCACCTTCAAATCTCAATGATCTGATCATGTCTCAGCTTGACGTTCAGCTCCCCAAAAGTAAGATAAACTCCCGGTAATTGTATTTCCTTTCGCATGCCGGTTTAGGCGTGACCAAGTCTACATCGGCTATTGCCGACAGTTTATGAGACTGTCCGCTTTTTCGCGCAATCCCTAGTACCCGCCAATCCCCTCGGTCGTGCTTTACCCTGACTGTAATCGTGTGATCATGCCTGACGGTATGCCACTCACTAGTTAGGAATAAACATTATTATTATTATTATTATTATTGAGGTGGGGATCTTGGGTAGGTGGGCGATCGGAAAGCCTGCAGAGATATTTGATTATGAGGGACGGAAATTAGCTGAATTGTGCACAATTAATGAAGCTGGGAGCAGCAACTGACACCAGATGATAGAAAAACCTATGATTTCCGGTAAAGTTGCGTGTTCGTTTGTGAAAGTTCATGTGCACACACTAAGCGCAAATCTGGAGCGGGGTTACAAACAGGGACGGAAAAAACGCGGGGAATTTTAAATGTCCAAGTAATGGACGATAAAATGTTCATCATTGTTGTCACTATCCGAATACATGAGTGACTAAGATAGCTACTCCCGAAACGATCTAACTGTTTCTGAGAATGATTTCACTGGAGACTGCAAGCTTTACCCTATCTTATTGCTTCAAGAGCGATGTTCCCTCAACCCACATCTGTGTATCATATACAGCCGCAATACCACCACACCCGTCCTTATCCTGTAGGCTGTAAATGGACCCTGACTTCACATTACCCATCCCCGCGGTGAGCCTTGCCTGCCCACCAACATTTGCTCCACCTGGTCAGCACTTTCGTCCGCGACCTATCCTTACACCCGCACAAGCTCATTCCGCACCATCTTCCCCTTTCCATAGCTCCTGGCCCCGACGATCTCAACGACTGCACCTTTTACAGCAGTTGCTTTAGCTGCATGCCTCCTTCAAGGGCCCACCAAACTCCATGATCAGCCGTGAAGGACAGCAACACTTGAATCGTTGATGTGAACTTTCTGGAGGCCAATTCAACTGGTAAACTGCAGTTGCTGAGCCGGATTCTCAACCAGCGGCGCATCCATAGACGGTGAACACAGAACGCCTGACGGCCTCGGAAGTGGATAAATGCCCTTTCAATCAGGCGTCACAGAGCTCCATGTCCTGAGGTGCAAGCACCCGCTCTGTGCAACACCGGAGGTTGAATCTTCGGTCGGCGCCTGTCAAACTTGTTTGCTTCTGCGGAAAGACAACGCCCCAGCTACCTTGGGTACTTGCAGTGAGTCTAGCAATCACAAAGGACTTAGCCTGACTCCCACTGTAACCAGGCTCTGCGTCGCATATTTCACGGCGTATTGCCAAGTCTTGTGAAGTGAAAATCCGAGAACAACAAGCGGGATGACAGCCCAGGAAAAGGCTGTGCGGGTCAGTCTTCATGCTCCGTCAAGTGCTGGAACAACGTTGTGCTTATAATTGCCCTACAGACTTCCTGTCCCTCAACTTCAAGATTTCACTTAATCCTTCAAACTGGCTGACTCTTCGCAACCGGCATGCGTTAATAGGCAAGTTCGTGAATATCATGCGCTGTTTGTAGTTACATATTTAATAGCACGCGATGGTGTAGTAAAAGCTCTCCAAAACCCTTCCTACAAACAGTGGTATGCAACATCCTCGTCCGCTCGCCCTTTGTTTCATTCCGTCGTCGACAATATGATGGAGCAAACACCGGAACGTTTCCAAAACTCCGACGTTCAGGACGGTCCGAGCAGAAACACTGTCAACCTGTAATGTGCAAACAAAACTGTTCTCGTATTTGAAAAATTAGGAGGTGCAAGCATTTCTGGAAAGGCTGACGACGGTCGTGCAAACCTTCGGAATGTGCAGTGTCTCAAAAGTGCAAACCCGGGCTTCAGAATCTATAGTCTTTGAATATGCCTCTGATGATTCAAGAAGTGACGCTGGAGAATATGGAACACTATTTTGCAACTTGCATTTACTCTCACGATAGTGTGATGGATGAGTGAACGCACGAGCCTCGAGGATCAAGATTGTGTTTTCGAATTTGTTTCACCTGTAGCACAAAACAGGTTTTTCTATAAGTCACAAAAGACGTTTTCATTGAACTACGAGTCGGGAGGTATTGCTATATGGCTGGAAGGCTTGACACCTTCGAGCCGAGGATCAGAGACCAAATCAGACCTTGGATGTCTCATAGCTACAGATGGAATCTACTGGGGCCATCAAGTTCTGGGTAAGATGTCTAGGAGACGGAGCTCTGGCGTAGTGGAGGGTACCGTGCTGTAAAAATGTATCCGGGACCGCAGGCCAAGTCGGTCTGGCCACTTGTTATGCATGAACGTTTGCCGCCTTCCTGGACGAGTGCTGCCTTGTGAACCCAATTCTGGGTGGCTGAAACCGACAGGTGGAGGGAAGTTGACATGATTTAAGGGAATAAAGAATGCTGCATATGTTTTTGGGTCGTTGGTGTTGTTTGCCGTCCCTGAGGTGTTTGGTTGGAGACAAAGATGCCCCACTAACTGGTCTCAGTATTGAAACCATCTTGGATGCTTGTAGTAGGCTATCACTATGAGCCTATCCCTGCTCCAGCGCTTTCTTCTTTCGATTATAGGGCTCGACTCGGGTACAGTAATATGGTTGTAGGGTGTCAGGGCGTCACTACTCTCATCTGGTGTTAATTTCGTACATGATGACGATCTTCCAATCTCCTATAATTTTCACTGGCAGGGCCCACGAATAGGTAATAATAAATGCACTTTATTTAAACGCCAGTATTTTATACTGTTCAAAATGTGACGCCAATGGATACCCTTTTATTCTTTAGTGCCTCACCAGAACACACCATTGGTGCGCGGCTAATGTGCACATTCGTCCCCTGCGAATTCGGTCCCACGAGCAACTTTAAACCAATGAAGAATAAACCTGGATCTTTCTGAAACGGATCTCGGTTAATTTTCAGATAGACATTTGTTTACAAATTTCCGATTTAACCGAACCACTGGCGCAAATAAATAGCCGAGCTAATGACCCAGCTTGCTCAGCAAGCTGGCCCAATCATTGTGTCCGTGCAATGTGAGGACAGAGAAACTATTAGGTTCCTGACAAATATGTCTTATGAAGTAGGGCTTAATCAGCTTTAGCTTTGCATGCCACTTCGCAGGATCCGTGCAGATATTATGCTTAAGCACGTGATAATTTAACAACTCTGTAGCTGCACAGGGTGAATAAGTCAAACACAACAGCGCATCCAGATATTCCCTCAAGTTAAAAAATCAACGACAGTGAAGGGAAGGGCCCTCTTCACTCGTACCGTGCTGGAACGCGCCTTCGGACAATGTATTGGCCGCTATTCAACAACTTTAAGAGTATGGGCAAGATACATTCCGAGGGTAGCTACTCACCAGTTTACTTTGTGCGTCTGCGGATGACCAAAAAGCTTTGCCCGTTTAGAAGACAACCAAATAAAAAATAGGCCCAACTGTACAGGAAACTGCACTGCTTTTTAGAGCTCCTTAACACTTGCTACCATTTTGTGCATTGAAAAGCGAGGAAAACAAAAGAAAAAGTGAAAGTTAGAAAAAGCGGAGAAAGGTAAAAACGGAAAAAGATAAGGGCAAAAGAGTGACCGAATTTTCCCTATCCCCGAATTCATCATGGATTTCTAACTTAATGTGCGGACGATCTAAATCCTTGGGGTTCCAATGCCATTTTAAATCTACGCAACAAAGCAGTGTTTGCCACATTGTGAACTTCCACTGGAATGTGTGTCCATTCGGAAAGGGGGGCAACTGCCATTGCGGGGCATGGTAGGATTAGAACAAACGGTTTTTGAAGCAGTGATATCGAAGGTCACTATGGTACCTGGCTTTCTTCGGTCGTGTTTTTCCGTCGCGAAAGAAAAGGTCCGAAATGGTTCTGCCTTTCTTCGGGTGATTTGGCGCACTTTCCCCTTGTTGCCCCATGGGCCTCAAGGCACTTCACGATCTGCGCTTCAGAGCGCATATTGTATGCATCAACCGATCTATATATTCAGAACATAATAGGGGCGCCGTCGTGATTGAACCTGTAAGGCAAGCTTCTGCATTTGTTGTTGTGACAACTTGGACTGGAATGTCTAATCTTCAACGTCGTTATATTGGAGGCAGGTTCTACGCCCTTTCCCATTATTGCCTTTTATGTTAGCTGATGCCTCCGAAAGACAGGAGCGAATCCGGTCACGGAGTTTGAGCAAACACTTCGACCTCTTGCACCAATTCATGAATCTGTGAATTTGCAAATTAGCATTGCTATGATTCCATAATACTGGTGGATCTGCTGAGGGCCACACTGGCGTCCGACGTCTGGCCGTACCATCTCCGTGACACGCAGCCTAAATTGAATCATCTGGATCATACGGCTTTGCTAATTTTAAGGGCATTCCTGAGATCCGTAAAGAACTGGCCTTGACTGCGCGCATTCAAAATTCTCGAGGAGCGAAGGCGACAGAGCGAAATATCAACAAAAATTACATTTCAATATTGTAATACAATAGAATTTTACGTCAGCAACCTCAAATAGTATGAAGACGAAAAAAATCTTCAGCATTTAGTGGATAGTAGACATTATACAGTCCGTTTGAGCTGCGTCGCCACATTCAGGTGTAGTGGTCATCGAGATGAACTTAGGCACCACAACCCTCAGGTTTTCTTCTAGTCTGCTCCTGAACCTCTTATCCTTCCATTTCATCGGCATCGAGTTCCGGGGTTCGAGTTCCCTGCGTTCAGAAAACCTTGTTTTTCGGTTATTAGGAGGCCAAATACCTACTTAACAACCAACCAGCACCGACTTCTCATGTTTATTCGTACCGTCAAAGCTAGGAAAACCGTAGCTGGAAACAGGAAACCGCATGTCTACCTTAGATGTCCGGGGAAAAATCCAAATAACTCTTCAGCTGCTATGGGATGGTTAGGTAACAGTTATTTAAACGAACTTCGACGATAATTAACTTTTATAGCCGTGAAGCAGTTGCTGACGAGGCTTCCCCTTTAGGGTACCACAGTATAGCCGTCGCATCACCGCGCTTTCTGGTTATCGCTACGTTAGGTAACTCCAAGCATATCATTTGTTATGTCGTGGTCAGCTAAGAGAGTTCTTACTGATTTCTGTGTCGATGGTTACTTAACTCAGTGTAAGCCAGCGTGTTGTTGAGGCAGCTGCTCGTTGGTGGAGTAACGTGCCCGCTCCAGGTATCTTATTAGTTGGGCATGATGTGTTGTGTACACCAGGTTTGCAGGGACCTGCGGGGAGAAGCCACTCAACATACACAGTGGCGGGCGAAACATCGTCTGACAAGACCCCTGTACTGGATTTATGGGTATAGACGGCATCAGCTTGGAATAGGCGGGTACACACTGGGCACATTCCTTTATAACGGAAATCGTTCGTTCAGTCGTAGCACCCTTTCAGTGCCTAACTGCCACGCCACCAGAAGAAAACACGAGGGCTGGGATACTGCCGGGTTGCCCAAGCCTAGACAGGGGAAGTCGAGAGGCAGAGGTCGGGTTCGAACCACGGACCCCCTGTATAATGGGGTACATGGACACTTTCAAAGGAGAAGACTCAGGCGTGGACTGGGACAGGGGTCTGGGGTTACATCTTAGGTATTGAGATAAGATGGTATACGTGCTACCGCAAGTTTGGGTCTCTTCGGGCAGGAACCGATGGAAAGGGAGGGGCTGCGCTTCCTGGTGATTCTGACAACTGCGCAAAGGTCTTACTTGCGCTGAGGAAAATTGCGACCCATCTGGACGGTCATATTGGATCTATCCAAGTCCGACGTTTACCGGAATTTCCTCTCGTGCACAAGTGTTTTTTTCAAAGTCGTCTAAAAGGTTCAGTCAGCCCGCCGAACACCTCAAATCTGGATGATTTCGCACATTAACTTCGCGGACCCTGCTTGTGGCTTCCAGTGAAGAAGTAGGGTCTCATAGACGTCTTTGAAATAAGACTTTGACCACATAGGGCAATTGCCATTGGTTCATGAAAAGCTGAGTATTGCCCACTGCTAGAGCCCCACCTTCGAGAAAGCTTCACCAAACTGTCTATCTGGAAGCAACAGACTAATTGATGTCGAACTGTATGATGAAATGCACTCTAGTAAATGAATTAACGGGGTGGGTGGAGAGCGGGAAAACTGGGGGAAGCAATGGTACGTACTTTATGGTGTGCATGGACGTGTCCGGATATTTCACGCCTGTGACAATGCATGAAAAGCTATTTACTACTACGTTTTCCGGTGGGATGTTAGGGAGCGCAACGTTGTCAAACTAGAAGTAGCGCTTGTTGGTCATGGATGTTTCATGGGGAAGCCAACCTTACTGTTGGCACGCTTACCCGAGGTGCTATCCTAACTCCGACTCTAGTCAAAGCGTCGGTGACACCTTGCGATCACCGTTCTTGTGGAGCGTTACGTAGTGACAAGTCCAGGAGCATTTCATTGTTTGCATCGCAGCGAAGGATGTGGCGAAGTGTGGTTAATTCCAGCCTGCCCTGTTGGTAGCCCTCTGAAAATAAGTTCATCAAAATCAGTTCAATTCAATTTGTCAGCTATAAACCGTATACCATAGGTAGAGCTGCTACTGTTTCGATCATCGGAAAGCGGGAGAGTATGGGAGATACAACCAAGATCTGAAGGCGATGGCATGTCCACGGATTCACGGATTGATACACAAGATCGAGGCTTTCGCCCAAGTTTCCCGGGTCAGATTTGTTCTTGTCGTTCATCAGCTGCTGTTCACCTGAAAGGTACAAGCGAAAAAAAGGGTGTAGTACTGCTCTTTAATTCTCAGCGCGGGGCAGTACGCTTACCAGCGCGAGGACTCGCTTAAAAAAGCGTCTAATAGTGCTTTGAACTAGGTACAAGATGGAGCGTGGACAATCGTCGGAGGAAGTTTATTCCACACAGCAACTACCCGAAATGAGAAAAAATTTTGCCCAATAAAAGTGCGCTCTGTGCTTGAAAATCTTCTCACCATGTCCCCGGCGTGTGTTAGCTGGGTCAACGGTGAAAAACATGTTAACCAAACCTTGTTCAAACAGGGCATAAGTAAGTATTAGGTCCCCTTGGAGGCGAAGATACTCCAGGGGGAAGAGGTCAAGCACCGCGAGACGCGTTTCATAGTCCACGGATTTAAGGCCGGCAACCATTTTCGTAGCAGCTCGTTGGACTTGCTCAATGAGGATTAATCATTAGTGAGTTGACTCCCGGGTCCCCATCCAGGAAGGCAGCAGTTGTCGACCCGACCAAGTTTCCTCGTTAGTTTTTTCATACTTCGCATGCCTTATCAGTAGTATCCACCGTTACACTATCAGCACAGTATCGCAGTTCCGAGAAGTTACCACATATGCGACTCTCGTCCCGACGAAGACTCAAAAGGCAAATGGTATGCAGATGAGAGCGTATGTCTAGGATCCAAAAATTAGCCCAACGAACCGTACAAAGCGAAAAGTAAAAAAGCCGATGGCGCTATTCAGAACACATAGCAACAAAGGTTGTGTAATATGTATTTTAAGTGTGGCTACGTTGTTGACTCATAGTATTTGGATAGAAGGCAGAAAGATGGACATGCATCAGAACACTTGATAAAGATAGGCCAGCTCTGTTTAAAGCGCGAGCTTGTGACAGGAAGGTACGTGGTTGGAACCGAACCTTGCAATCTCGACAGATCCTGTGTAGGCTTGGGCAACCTGGTGGTACTTCATCCCTCGTACTTCGAGTGGCATTGCAGCTGGGCACTGAAAAAAGGTGATACAGCTGTACGATTGTTTGACATTGATTTTCCGTGTATCCTCATACGCAAGCCGCGACTGACGGGGAATTTTAAGATCTAGCAAAGTATATCACAACAGCTTCCGTAGCCAGACAGTTTTGGTAAAAGTCTATGGCTGGAAACCTTCGAAAGCCTCCCTGTAGTCGTTGAATATCACGTCAGCCATCATCATCATGGACAGCACGACATCAATGTTCAACACTGGTGCTTCGCTGCCGTACAACCAACATTTATCTGAAAGCCTTATTGTGAAGAAGAGAACAAATGTGGACAGGGAAGGGACGTAGTGCCAGCTTACTACAATCATTCCGAGCTGCCTACACCTCCAGACACTCATCCAGGCAATCTGGATAGAAACTGACAACAAGAACGCCACTGACATCGGTTGATAGCCATATCTTGCAGCGTCTCCAACCAGGCGCAGTGAGGATCACGCGGTCCCCATCCATGAAGGTGAGTAGCACCGACAGCAC
>SJOL01012182.1:1014270-1032140 GCA_004794785.1 Opisthorchis felineus | reverse complement strand
ATATATATATATATACGAGGAGGACGATTGTTCGAACGAGAGTCATGTATGTATTCTATAAAATCCCGCAACCACCAACACCTCTCAAGGAGGAACGGGTCAAACCAGGATTTCGAAAGCTCTAGATGAATTTATTCAAACCAATTTAGATTCGCATACCTTCGGGAAACGAACCGATCTTCAAAACTCGATCAAACGGGACGGTATCTTGTTTGAGGAAGAGCGTCAGTTGACAACTTAATCTTGGACCTGGAACATTAGGATCCCATTGGATAAGGCGAATCGTGGCAGGCCCAAACGGCGGGCAGCACTTGTTTCCAAGACACTCAGACCATATGATATTGGAATCGGGACGTTGAGCGCGAAAAGGGAAAACTCTTTCAAGTTGAGGACCGACAGGACCCTTAAAGGACAGTCAACGGTAACACGGAGCTGGATTTACAGTATCAAGAAACTTGCTCGAAAGAATCGTCGGTGAACAAGACAGCATTAGTCTAAGAATAGTGACAATTCAAATTCAACTCTGACAAGAGAACGTTTCCCTACAATTTTGACTGCTCACATATCTAGTTCTGAAGAGGAAAGCATATCTAAAAAATCATCCAGCTGTAACTCTCTTTCGCTGTCTAGCTGCCATGTCACCCGAAGGAGGAGGATACTGCCAGCAGTCAAGATGCCGGAGTTGGGTTCAAACCACGGACATTCCGGCCAGTGAGTTCGCACCTTAACCACTGAGCTATCTCGAGCTTATTTCCGCATAGGAAGAGTGAGTTTTATTTTCAGCTGTTGAGGGTCGTCCAGTTGACACTCGCCAGAAACCTTCTTTACTTGATAGGAGATTTTAATGCCCGATCTGGTCAAATCTGAGTTTCAGTAGCTTAGCGATATCACACTGGTTCTGGCTGGAAAAAGTACTGGAAACACAATCACATCAATGAAGAAGGTTGGTTGGAGAGTAAATGGAAGGAAGTGAAAGAGACTATGCTGTGAAGCCATTCGACTCAACCAAATTAACACTGGATGTCGCCAAAAAATCAGCAGGTCTTATTGCTGCCAGAAAAGCCATACCAGCAACTAGCGATTCTGATGGCTACGTAGATCCCTTAAACGCCGGATCATCAAGACTTTGCAGAATGACAGAGAATGCTGGTGGATCGCGAAGGCCCAGAAGGTTGAGAAGGCCTCTGCTGCAGGCAATAGCTGCGCCCCATTTCAGTTGATTCGATCAACCGGCCAAAGGAAGGCAGTAGTCAGCGAGATGATATGCGAAAAAGACGGAAGAACACTTCACTCACAAAGGAATTGTCTTGAGCCATGGACTCAATTCTTTGAAGATCAGTGCCGCTGGCCTCCTTCAACACAACCGCTGGAAGAAAATAACAGCTTGAATGTAACGTCGGCACCAGCCCGCCGTCAACAACAGAAATCTAGCGTGAGGTGTCATTGCAACGCCACTGAGCACCTTGCCAGGATGATCTGCACCCCGCTGTTTTCAAAGAAGTTGGTGAGGTCCTGGTGAACAGTCTGAGGACTTTGCTGCAGAAGGTTTGGAACGAAAACAAAATACCGACGGAATGGAGCGCACCGACCGTGATCCCAATCTTCAAGAAGTGCGCAAGAACATCATGTCAAAACTGTCATGGCATCCAAGTTGCTCTCTGCCATTATTTTGCGTAGGTTGATCGATTATCTGGAGAGGCAAGCTCGTGGGAATCAAGCTGGGTTTCGCCCTGACCAAGGGTTTATCGACCATGTCCACCTCGGGATAACTTCTTAAAAGCGCCACCCTTAGGTCGCATATTGGTCGTTTTCCTTGACCTGAAAGCTACTTTTGACTGTGTCGGTCGTCCGGAACTTTGGCGGTGTTTGGTGTTTATAAATTTATATCCCTCATGAGAGTGTTGTATGCGAACTTCTTTGTGCACGTACGAGTATACAGCAAAATTTTGGCCTGAATTCATCGCGTCCAGTGGTATTTGAGAAGGCTGCCCTTCTCATCATTCCTCTTCACATTCGTTATTCATGTGCTGCTTGTAGTTCCCCTGCCTGACTATAAAGTCTCGGGGGAAGCAATGCTCGTGGGCGTTTGCTCATTGGCAGTGAATATGTGGACGATGTGGCTTTCCTACGGTGCAGGTCGTTTTAAAGAACCTAAATACCTCCGCAGCATGGTTTGGTATGCGCTTCACAATTCAAAGTGTGAAGTGCCGTTACGAGACTGGGTGGGATCAGACCCCAATTTTGTGCTTGAAGACCGGCCAATCGACGTAGTGGATAATTTTTTTATTTTAGTTAAGTTCCGGTAGACCGGCTGGAGACGAGATTACCTCAAATCGGGAAGGCAAGGACAGCTTTTGCCAACCTTCGATAACTAAGGCGCCGACGTGGCGTCAGTTTGTCAGGGGCAGGGTATACAGTGCGACGGTACTACCCATGCTGCTTTGTGGATTGGTAACATGGTTTAAATGCGCAGATGTACGAGAGCTACCAGTGTTTGACCATTGGTGTCTCCGAAGCACTGGTCGGGTCCGATGATAACATTGTACTGGCAATACTGAGGTATCCCAGGTAGTTTTAGGGAAAGGAACTCTCCCACGGTGGATGTGTTACTCAGGCTTCATAGTTTACGCTGGTTAGGACATGCGACCCGAATGCCAGAGAGATGTCCGACCCTCAAAGCTGATTTTGTCCAGTCCTGTGCTGAATGGATGCAACCGAGAGGTGGATAGCGTATGACCTGGCAACGAAGTATTAAAGCACTAACTCAGTCGGGTTGGCAATTACCGCCTCCTGTAATGGGCACCCTGGGACCCAACTCACCAGTGGTTAGTGAACCTGGCAGACATGGCTCAATCGTCCTGTCACTGGTGCTCCTTCATCAAAGGTATGACCTTCCAAGAGACCTTCCGAACCAATTCCAAGGAGTCAATGGAAAGTCTAGACATGCGTGAAGGTTCACCAATGATACCTGGAATGAAGAAGTTAACGTGAAAGAAATGGTTTGACGGAAATGACAGTCAGTTTGATAGCCGATCGGGCTCTTTCGGGTTCATATGGGATTTACAGGTCCACCTGCAGTTGCATATCCGGTTCCGAGCAAACAATTTGTGTTGTCATAAGTATGAGTCCAGTTCTCTAACCACTGTTGACAAGCCAATACGCAGTCAGCCAATTGGATTTGCTGATCAACTTTGGCAAACAAACGGCACCTGTGCTCAGTTGGACGTCCACAGACGTTTTGCGCGGAGACGAATGCGGGCGCGCAGGACGTCCTGCTCATAACTGAAAGAGTCGCTCCTAATTATCTGTGCGGTGAGCGTCAACTCCGAAACGATCACCTGATTGTGTTTCTTCCGTACTAGTGCATTATTTTTACCTACCAGGATAACAAAATCCGGGCGTCTGATGACTGAACCAGTCGTGGTTAGAAATCGTCTTTCTCAGCTCGTGAACGGATTCAGTAGCGAACAATCGGGTCCGAAGGAACCAGTCCTCTCTGGTGTGATCATTCCTCTCCAAAGGTATTCTTTCTACAGGGGAATCGGGAATTTGTTGGGAACGTAACTACTGGATAATCAGACAAACATCTCTAACGTTTCACGACCTTCACAAAAGACCTCGTAATTACCAAGCCGTGGGAATTTCTGATGGCTGATCAGATGACCGTTGATCTCTTCGACGAGCTTGGCAATTAGAATGCGAACGTTTCATTACCAATGGGGGAGATATCGGTGCGCGGTTGAGTGGGTGGTGCGGTTGCGAAACCCATCCGAAAACTAGTGGGCTTATAGGGCAAAAATGATTGGCCACGTGCTTTAACTCTGTTTCCGATATTAGCGAAATACACTCATTTGCTAACAAATTTGGTTTTGCGAGAGACTCACCTGAAACCCAGCTGAATCCCTCGTTTGTGATGTTTCCAGGCAACTGAATGTCCTGCACCAGGCCGCCTCATGTTTCAGTTGGTACGATATTCGAGATATCGCGATACATGTATATACGTAATGCACTACTCATAAGGTTGCTGAAAATTCTTCGACAGCCCACGACCGGTTTCGCCCTTCTTGGGGCTCATCAGGTAGGCGCAGCCCCCGAGTTTCCGTCAACTTGGGTTCCAGGTGAGTCTCTCGCAAAACCAAATTTGTTTGCAAATGAGTGTATTTCGCTAATTTCGTGCAATTTGGTTTCAAGTAGAACATAGGGTTGACGGAAACTCTGTTTCCGATACTTTTTCACCCGTTTGAACTTTCTACTTCATTTCAATAGAATATGTTGGTCTCTTGACCAGTTAGTATTAGTACCCGACACGAACATATTATATAAGAATGTCTAGCTGTCGAATTTTTTGGGACATTTTTGGGTCTCAGTGTTATGGTATACTGCTGTCACTTCATTCTTGCTTTAGGGCCGTCTTCACTGACTATTGTTTGTCTCTAGCAGGGACAAAATCCTCACACTTGAGGATCGTTGCATATTGACATTTATTTCATATGTGTACAGTGTACGCAGTATAGCGTCTTGATAACTGGAGAACAACCTACTGGTCGGCGTGTTCTACAGCGGAAAAAGTCTAAGGCGTGATATTTTCTTTGCCGGACTCCCGGTAGAATATTGTAACATCTAGAAAGTTTGTGAACTTACTTCCTGAAGGGTACCATTCAAGGGTTTTGTTACAGCCAACTCCTGCACAGCCTTCTCAACGCGGATTTTATCGCCGAGCTCGTTCACTACGTTTTCCCAAGCCGACGAATCAGTCATTGAAAGGCTTTACCTACCTGGTTGAAGTTTATCTAGAGTGCTTCTTATGGCTAATTACTTCATACTGACACCATAGGAAAGTAAGTTAGTTATCCCTCTGATTATCCACTCGTGGCCAGATGGTATAGGACTGGACCCACAACCTTGCGGTTGTGGGTTCCAGTCTCCGTAGATCTTCATGAGATACACACTGTTGACCACTCCTAACAACAGTGGAATACACTCGGCTTTTCAGCATGCACTGATATAATATACAGGCTAACCTCTCGATTGATAGAAAATTTCTCCCCACACGGGTTCTTGTGGTAATTCATTGATTTATTTTCCAAGCATTTACTTAAGGAATTTAATTCGCCGGCTATACGTAGTCAAGCTGTGTACATAGGTCTTTTCTTGCGGATACTGGCACTTCGTGAAAGCCTGTCTTGTTGGTTGGACAGCCCGTACCATACGGACATAATCAGTAGATGGCCGTGGAAACCTGGAACAGCATACGTTAGAGACAATGGCAGATGTGATCTATTCACTTAGTTTATGAGGTCTGTGCAGCTATATTATTGTCTTCAATGCGCAGCTCTCCTCAGTCACGTTCTGGCTGAAATGAGATGTGCGTAATTCCAGCCTTCGTCTCCTACGTTAGTGAACATATACGATTGCTACCACAATCAGAGTAGTTTGATATGCCTCTTTAATATTGTAGGATACACTACTAAGCATACCTTTTCTCTTGAATTTTCCGGCTGCCTGGGCTTGGAATGGTCCAGTTTTCGAAAAATGCTTTGAGCAGCCGTTCACCCAACGTATGGCCAATATTAGTTTTGCGTACACTAACCTTTCGAAATATCGTTTTGTGTAATGAGAGTGTGCAGTGATATTAAGGCCATTTCGTTGATCCAATCAATAGCCGCACCTGGGCTGCACTTGATACACGCCATGCTAGCGGATGTAGCCAGTGATACTCCAGACTGCACTGTGAAAGCGCTGTGGTTAACAGCTAGCGATGAATTGTGCCATCGAAATCAAACCGGCACTTCTCTGGAGCCGACTGACAGACAGCACGGGAACTCTTGCTGTTCCTAATCTGTACCTGAGTGTCAGGTGCTACGCTGTTTTCGGCGTTTCAAACCCGAAGTTGTGGTAAGACCTTTGGTGTCTAGGATGCACATGAGGCACAGAGGTAAGTGTGCCGAAGATCCTACCTTATGGAATCATGAACTGCAAAATGTGGTGTTCATTGATGATAATAAATGCGACTTGGCCAGGTTTGCTACTGGTACTTCATGAGTGAAAATGAGGAACCTTGCTGTAGGCGAGGTCACAACGGAGAATCTCTTACTGTTTTGAATTCCATTTACTTGGTAAATATAGATCAGTTGGTGAAACCAGACAAAAATTCCCGCTTGGTTCCTACATCAGGGCACCAAAAGGTCACCCCTTTCTGTTTGTAAAGAGAAGGCCTGGGAAATTATGGTTTAACACTACAGCTCCTCCATTCATGCACCCCAACTAAACAGATCATCGTTCCTCTCCCGATCGTTTGATATTCTGACTTCTACGTACAAATACGAAAAATCCATCGAAAAAGCATGTAGGGCAGGACATCAAGGCCTTTATTCACATGAAATGCTCTTCGGTAGTGTGAATGAACTGAATTGGGTAGTCGCGGATGCCTGGTGGAAAATGTGAGTAAAACATCTGCATAGTCTAATAAAAAGTATGCTAAAGGGCCAGCTTTTGATTGTGAATGTTAAAGTTTCGTTGGTTTATGCACTTAGTTTGAACTGCCCTCAGTATCGTTTGACGCCTCTCCCTTCGATACGCAACATGATGTTTTGGGGGGTTTCCTGTCTTCCATATCAAAGTTGACCGTAGACTAATTGAACTGCTGCCTTAATTGAATTCGAATATTCAACGTTTGCTTGGAAAACAGGCAGATAAAGGTGGATACTCTATTTCAGCCGATACGTTGAATTTGTTATGAGGCCGACTGTTGAGCTGAGGTTTCACGATCCTCACGGAGAGTTTGATGATTACCAGATTATGCGCTCGGGGTTTGGAGGCGTTGACGACAAAGTAGCTGTGAGTAGTCCCGTGATCCATTGGGTGTCTTGGCGACTGAGACCCGCATAGTCACTGTTCTAGCTCAGCGCATAAGCTAACTAAAGTTGTCCACTTTAGTCTTGCACGGGCTATTGGGGTTGGGGGGAGGGTTAACTTCGAACACGTTCATCATAGCATTTGACATCGCTGCATCTAGTGTCGGTATCACGCTTGTTTCGGAGTCACCCCCGTGCTGTTGAATTTCACTCACTCCCAAGGGGACAAGGGACAGAGTGCTCCGACTGATGGAGTGTCTTCTTTGGTTGTAAACAATGTCTTCACCGTTGTACTCTTCCGTTTGTCTTCCTCTTCTCACAGGCGAACGTGGACACAAAATTCAGTTTTGTTTGAAGTTGCCACCCGAGGAGCGCTTACGTCTTCAGGAGCAACAGCGTGCTCAGAACATGGGAAATGCAGTTGGTGGTGCAGGTGCTGGACAGGCAGGATCTGCATTGGGTGGCAGATTCCAATCAGAACGTCTCAAATACGGTGGTCTTATGAATTTCACACAGACAGCGACGGCTGCCAGCGGTCCACGACAAGGGCCACAAAAACCACTAGACGAAGTAACTTGCTTCAAGTGTGGCGAGAAAGGTCATTACGCTAACCGGTGCAACAAGGGCTATTTGGCGTTTTTGTCGAAAGTCTCCCTGCAACAAAATGACGGAGACGGTGCTCGAGGATAAAAAATTTATTTACTGCTCTTGTAGACCTTGTACAAAGTACCCAGTATTCCGTGCTCCCAATCTGTGTTTTTACCCGATTTACCTATTTATTGATTAAATGCTGTTTGATATGACACAGCGGTCCTAGATACCTCCGCACTTGTGTTGGCACGCAATTCTCGTGACAAATGAGTTCCTAACGTAATTAAAGGTAGCACCATCCGTCAGGTGAGGTGTTAACGAACAATATTTTGTGTCAATCAATCAATTTTGTCGACCAGTCCATATAACCTACTCAGGCATTGTACTACCTACGGTGGCTTGTCCGATTGAAGAATGTCCAGCGAATATCACAGGTTCAGAGTTTTGTTTATATTGTACTCCAGTTTGATTAACTTGAGTATATTCTAATTATTCAATGGCATGTCGTGAGCTCTTGCTACGCAAAACAATGTCGGGTCCCAACCTTTCAATATCTTGATTGTTAAACAGGGTTCTATTTTTGGCTCTTATCCGACCCGTCATCACAGAAATCCAAATTGGCCTCAAGGCTTTAAAATACAAGACTGATTGTCAGGGTCGAGTAAAAGTTGTTTCATATTTTGGTAACTCCCGATCTCCTCACTACCTACAAACTAACTGATCCGTTCCAAAGTAAAAAAAGGTTCGCGTGGGCCTTCATTCTGATAGACCGTCACTTCAGAAGTCAGTCAGCATCCGACTATGCGATGTGAGCCTCATGACCGAAGGATGGTAGCGCTATATCCCCTCGAAGTTTCGAGGATCATGCCACTCGTTGCTGTGTATTGCTGAGCTTCTAACCTGAAGTTCGAGGGTTCGAACCTGCCTCAAGATTCCTGAGCTGCGCGCTGTTAGTGATTCTCAACAGACATGAAACAGCTGTACAGCGCATCTCGTCTTTTCAGCACTGACTAACTGTACTTCCAGGATGAAACTTCAACTGAAATCTGAATACTTCGCAGCTTCCTTACCACCTTGGGTATCTTCACTCTGTATTATTGGGAATATGGATAAATTAACTTTGTTAGTGTGATTGCGTTGCTGTTTTTGGACTGATGCTGCTACACAGTTTTTGATTAGGTTTATTAAATAGAGCACAACAGTGAACAATTTTTCACTCTATAGGGTTGGCTAAAATGCTGCAGTCGTGGTGTGGTTGGAAAGAAAAGTCAGCTTAAAGCTGCTCCTTGGTAGTAGTAGTCTAATTTTTGTAGATGATATACCTCGTTCTAGCCGTTGACTTAATTCGCAAACGGCTGGTGGAGTTTTGTGCGGTTGCGTTGAGTCCCGCTTCTTCAGGTGGTATTTGAGTGATGCTAATCCACGATCGAGGCACTGAAAGTTTGTCAGATCCGGTTTTTCTGACAATCAGCTTCCGGTTGCTTTGGTAAGTAGCTCTACGGCTGGAATTAATAAATTGCAATTAAGTGATTATACTGATTAGATGATGGATTCGTCTGCGTTGCGACACTTACTCTTGGATGTTGTCTTCGCAACCGGAGGACCAAAGAATGCAACAGTAGCCTCACGTACTTACCGCAGCGTGATCCTCCCTAAGGCATAATTTGCATTGTGAGGACGTATGTCACTGCATAATGTCCCATAAATCTTGACCGGGTGACTTTAGCTAGTGTATGAGGTGAGGGTTTTACAGGTGATATTCCAGGCCTTATACTTCTAAGCGCTGTGGGCAACGAGCTGTCCACTTACTGTTGGAACACGGAAAACCAGTAGGCGAGTGCTCCTCCTGACATAAGTTTGTGATTCGTGCTTGCAGTACATTCGGGGTACTCCGTACTGGCATTTGGGCCTGATCCCACAAAAGGTATGCAGTCGGTGTCGAATTGCACAAGAACTTTCGAAGGTGTTCTTGATTTTAAGGTCGGTGGTCTTTATTTGGAGGACCTTATTAAGGCTGATCCTTTCGCTTTGACTTTCCCGACCATATCTGTTTCAACAAGAGCTTCCTGCATTTTCTAAATGTCCCGATAAAACTCTTGAGATATTCCAACAGGATTCCTAAAGTATCTCCGCAGGGATACCAAAATCACGAGATACCAGGTTAAGATGTCTTGAATGCTGTGCACTTCTGCAGGTTTCATGCTAGGGTTTGAACACCCTTTGAGGCAACCTGACACGATGTCAAGTCATCCTCAGATCTCAATTAAGATACTTTGGGATCCCTGTAGACCCATACGATGAGTTTCATCGGGTAAGGCACTTTGAGACTAGCGCCACCGGGTTTGGAATGGAAAATACCCACTCGACGCCCAACTCGTTTTTTAATCGCATAATTCTCGATAGGTGAGACCTAAAATGGGTAGGTAGCTCGTAGTTTGGAACTCACTTCATACTCTACGGGCCTGGTTTTTCGATAATAGCACAAAAGCGCATTCGAGATTATCGGCAATAAGCTCCCACCCTAAAGCTGGTTGCTTTTCAGAATACTTATGGGATGAGAAATATTTTATGGCAAAGACGAAAACAATAAAGCCCACATTGTTCGCTACTCAAACCTGCTTGAATACACAGGAATCACGATAAAAGTAGTGGCTTTTTTGACTACTTTGGTAAGTTCATAAGGTAGTACTCATCAACAAGCAACTCATCAGATTATTGCTGCTAAAACAACTGTAGACCATACAGAAGAGATCAACTGATGTGCATGACGTTCATTACTTCATACTTCAGATTTAACCAGTAATTCGCTTGCGTTGCACTGGAGTTTTGGTGTAAGCGCTGACCTGGACCTTTCGAGCAGCCTTTGCGCGAAATCGGTCACTGTGTGAATAGGATAATGCGTCGTTCCTTATTTTTACTGTCGGTAACGATATCTTTTTTACTTGCCTTTCGTGGCCGGTAAGAGGAAAATATTGGAAGGGAGAGCAATTCGAAACAGTTTGGAGTTCATTCTCTCTCCTGTGACCTTTGTGTTTCTGGACTCTGCACTTTGTAATGATGTAGAGATCTATTAGTTTGTGTTTCCCGTTTGTTTCAATCCCACTGATCACTTGTGTATCGACAGCGTTAACGTTGACGGGTGGACGTTTCAAATCGAATTACTGCAACCCTCAGTTTTGGTGAATAAAAAGCTTTTCAACTTTATGGCAGGTAATGTACGAGCATAATTCATCGCAAGTGGATGATGTGACCACGAAATTGTAGTGTATTGATTACACTTCGCAGATGGATGTCATTTATCCGGTCAACTGCCGTTCTCGAACTACTGAACTCACAGTAACTCAAATTTTGAAATCGTTGTTCTCCTGAACCCACAATTCCCAGGTCTGAGTGTCTTTCTAGAACCACTAACAGAATGTACCAAAGCAGTTTCGTGGCCCTACAGTGAACAGCATCGAAAGTTGCGAGGACAAAGTGAGCTGCATAAAATTTGTGAGATGGTAGAAGCTCTGGAGCCAAGACCGTAGCAGCCAGCTAGGTCAGTACCGATGGGACGGGCAAAGGTCTACTGTGCTCTATCCTCCTAACAACGGGTATCGGTTTATGTTCTGGTTTAAAGTGTAACTCTGAAAAACTGGTGTGCTGGTCTGAACACAATAGTTTTTTTAAAATTTTACGTCAACTGATTCTTGCCGCCCAGCGTTTGCATGCGTCAACCAGTGTTTTCCACTGAGGTTAGGAAGGACCATGGATGCCCTATTTTCCAGAAAAGCCAGCACGTTAAGGATGGATGACACTGGAATGTGAGTGTTTGAAACCCAGGTTTCAAGAAAAGTGACTTCATTGTTCCAGTGTTAAAACGAAAAGCTTTTCACAGCCAGCTTGAAGACTGATTGTTGATGTTTCAATCCTGATCGTATTACGGAAGCTTGTGGTTGTTTTACAGTTATTTGAAATCTTAAGGTAGTTTGCTGGTGACAGTTGACTCGTCATCCTCAGAGGCAGCAATACGAGTGTGGACACTGCTGCCTCATTGCGGTACAACCGCAAAGTTTGTTTAGTTATAGTTAAGACAGTGTGGCAAAAAAGAGCAAACGGGAAGGAAACCGCAAGCATCCTGAGGTGCACATACCTTTAAACACTCAAGCACAATCTCGTCAAAGCGGATAGCATGGACGCCACTGACATCGGTTAGTCTCCAGTAACGCACAGGGAGGGTCACAGAAACTCACTTCAAGGAGACGGACCGCACCAACAGCGGAACTCCTTGTTATGTCTCATATCTGTCTGCGAAGCCAAACGTCCACTTCGCAGCCTGCACCATTCTGGAGGCGGGGAGAACAACACTCGTCTAGTTAGGTGATGATTCATCATGTGTAATACATGGCTGAGCTACCGCAGTTGGGTTTTCTGTGACTCCAAGAGGTCCCCTGTTTCCCGGTTTGTTAATCCGATAGTCGGTTCTCTTTGAGTATTCGGATTGAGGTGTTGGTCTTTTGCATGTGGTGGTGCATAAACAAGGTATAGTTCGACGCTCCGGTTGATCGAATCCCTCGTGGAATACCACGGTTCCAAACACACCAGGAACCATGAAACCCCAAAGTCTATGCAAACTGCTGACTTCTGCATGAATACGTACATTAACTTGGTTGGACAGATATATCAACAGCCGAAAGGGACTCCAATGGAATATCCAACGTCAGGTTTTGTTGATGGAGCACAAATTACGGTGCGTGTTGCTATCAGTCCCCAACTCAAACGATTAATCGGCAAAGCAGACGACACTTGTCATCGATGTATATAAATTTCTCAGTGCTACGATCGACGGTATTAACTTTACAAGTGAACGGAAAAGCAACAACCGACTACCATTCTTGTACGTTTTGGTGAACGGGAAGACTGATGGGACTCTCGGAACCTGTGTATACCGAAAAGGAGCACTTACGGAGCAAATACTGAACTACAACATCAACCATCCAATGAACCACAAGAATGATTGATTTCAAACGCTGTTTAAAAGGGCAGAGACACATTGCAGCAGCACAGATCAAAAGAAGATGAAAGAAGACCATCTGTTCAAAGTATTCCAGGACGAATAAGATCCAAAGGATTCCATCGAGAGAAGCTTGAAGAAAAACAACATTAGCAGCAGCAATAGCAAGAACAAGTAGATAGTCCGATCTTATAACAAGACTATATCTGAACTCACAGTCAGATTGTTAGGTAAAAATGTAATCCTCGTAGCCCATAAACCGAACGCTGCTTCACGGAAACGAATCTCAAGACCGAAGGACAACATTGATAAAACCAAGAGGACGATGAAAGCAACGACTGAGTGAGTGTGGCTGGTTTCTATTTCACGATGTGGTCACCGTGCTTTGGTCAGGGGGCAATAACACTATTTGGGCCTTACTTGAGATGGGAGCTGTTCTTACTTTAACCTCATGCCAAGATGCTAATTTTCACGGTGAGAATGTTCAGTCTATTTTTACAGGACAAGAACCTCAATTGTAAATTCTTGTCACTTGTGAGCTTCAGTCAAATTTTCCATAATCATCTAGGGTTATTATGGAGTTTTTCTGTCCTCAGATGATCATGGCCGGCTGAACTCATATGAAGATCTGTCGTATACGCCTTCACATACTAAACAAGTTCATATTGGCTATCCACCTTGAAAAGAAATCAGGTGAACTTATCAGTATACTGGATTAACTGGTGTTTGCTCGGCCAGCTGTTTTTCAACTTATACCCATCACATCGGGAATTAAGACTACTCAGTCCATGTGGCTGCCAGTTCCGTGTTAACTTTCGACTAAGTGCAATAAACAATAAGAAGTTGGTTTCATAAACTCCTGTTTGATTTTTGATGTCACGAAGCGGAACCGTTTGTTTTTACCAGCATACGAGCGATTATTATACAGGCTACAGTGTTGCATTGTGTTCGATAAAACATGCATGTAGACACCCACTGCGCATGGACAGATGGTTGCTGTAGCTCTCAGCTTCATCCAGCTGGACTCGGGATTGTTAGCCCACGGCGTATTCCCTCGATTTCCGGCCGCTAGATGCACGGGATCTCATTCAGTTAAGAAACTGGAATGATGAATTAAAGGTCACTAGATTATGATGTTATGTAATAAGTTGGGATAATGGGTAACTCAACAAATCTCAGCGCCTTTTCATTTATGATACTCTTTTACCCAATGTACAACGAAAAGGCCGCCTTATATTGTGTCAAATGAAACACCAGGCGGTCTTTGTTCGGCACATCTATCTGGACAGTATCGTAAACGAAAGACCCAGGTGGGAACTAAGCGCCAGTTCACTTAGCAACTGAGTGTTCAACACAAAGTACGTTCACAGGTCTTCAGGCAGGAAACAAAGTTGATGGTGATTCTGAGACTAGGCTTACGTGATGAGTTTCGGGACGGGCGAAACCAGTATTGAGCTGTCCAGAAATTTCACTGATTTTATGAGTACTATTGTAAGAACTGAGTTCTTTCACAAGGACCATCTCATCGTCTTCAGATGAAACCAGTGGGAATTCACCAAAACCCAGTGATAGCGCATTAGTGTAATGAGTTCCCAGTTAATAGCCTCTTCAGTCGGAGCTCCCATAAGAAGTTGTCACATTGGAAGGTTTGCCGTATGATACGCTGGAAACGTTAAAAGTAGCCGGTTTGACTGTAACTGATAGTGTTGATCTCAGCGCTGTTAACCTCTGAGGGTTATCTATAGATGTATGGTCTATATCGCACAGCCGTACTTTCCAGTGATCCTCAGTAGTTTCTGTACCCGTAGAATCTTCAATCTGACCAACTTCAGTGACCTCACAATAATCCATGCAAGCAAAATGTTTCAGCAAGAGTCATAGGGCGACTTAAAGTTGACGTATGTTACAAATCAGGGTTATTCCCGCGGTTCGTGCTCTTTCCAAAGCATTTCATTTCTTTGGTCAGTGACTCTGAATTAAGGCCAATCACGCCGGGCTTGTTGCGATACCGCTGTCGGATAGTTGCAGCGCTTTCTAGGGAACCGTTTGACTGGATCAGACCCTACACCTCCCTGGGAGTACAGCCACTGTGTATTCACGATCAACCATTCACTAAAACTGCTCACAGGTAACCTCGAATAATGTCATCCCCCATCCACAGTTCGGAAACGCACCTTGAGGCATAGAGTTCTGTCCAATCCCTAATACTCCAATAAATAGGGTAACGAGAATCAAGTGAACTGAATTACTTGGGCAATGAATTACGCAATCAACCCGAAGTTGCGCCGAGAATCTTCGTCTGAGAGGATACCGGTAAGCTCTTGGTGAGCAGAATGCGGATTGAAGAAACTTCCCTTCCTGGAAACATCACAAACGAGAGATTCATCTGGGTTCCAGGTGAGTCTCTCGCAAAACCAAATTTGTTTGCAAATGAGTGTATTTCCCATCCAAATTGTTTGTTCCGGGTAAACGGCCTTGCGAAAAAAAGTCATGCTAGGAAAACCAATAAATATCCAACTATTTTGGATATTATTAGTAGTCTGACGTTAATTCAGTAAATTTGCTTCCATTTCAGTGGAAGTAAACCAGAACGCTCCAATTCAAGCTAAAAGCTGGGGATTTTCCGTTTATTTTGAAGGTGATTTTAACAGAAACTCTACCCGAAAATTTTTCTGTGGTCTAGGCGAGACGGTGGTCTCCCGACACCTTAAAGTTGGAGAACTGCTTGAAACGGCCAGGATTTTGAAGATTGTTCTTTCTAGAGAATGTGCTCGTATGGGGACGACTTTGATATTTTTGTTGTCTGTTTTATTGTTGTTTTCATGTTCCCGCGGCTTATTCTCCTCTTAGATTTGTTTCCGCCCTATTTGTTGCTTTTATGTCTAATCTATGCTTCCCAGCATCTGAATGTTTATTAGCAATCTGATGAGCCTGCTCAATGTAAAAAAGTGCTCTTCAGATAGATTTACACATTTATTGGACATATCTACTCATGTTCAGCTAAAGTAGCTGTTTTTTACTTTAATCGAAATAGATTACTTTTTTTAAATTTTTCATCATCCCCCTTTGATTGGATGAGCGTCTCGTGCGCGTAATGTTTATTAGTGCTTTACCGATTAAGCGATGACTGCGTTGTAGACGAAGTCCCAGTTTCTCGTTTACACGAAGCACTGAGTTTTGTAAAACAGAAGAGTATCACCGGACTGATAAAAATGTATGTTCCGACCTTCAAAACACTCGGAGAAACAATTCAGCCAGAGAATCTGATAATGTGAGCTATCAAACTTTTGGAAAATTATGCATGTGTGAATGAGTGCCATCATACTCTTGTTTCCAGACAATGCATTGGTGGTTTTTCAGACATACAACTGAGTGAGTATTTGGAATTCGGAGGCGAGCTCAGGCAGTCTTTCGAAACACATGGTATTTTGTCTGGCTGGCTATGTGATGTTTCAGCGACGATTTGATTAATCCTGACTGATAAACACAAAGGAGGAAAGCAGCAGTTCTCACAGTTAAGCCTGGAAATCATAAAATCTTTTAACTCAGATGGTATAGGTGCTTTGTTTATCTTGCTGGGTAATCCAGTTGAAAACTTTTAACCACCTTTGGGGTTATGTCATCAGTGCATAGCAGAGTGGCAATGCTGCAACTTAGCGGTGCTTTGACTGTGATAAAAGTGAATAAGAATCGCTGTTATGCCCAGGGACTCCAGTTGCACCGTGTAGGTGGAGGCATAAAACGACGCCAGAGGATTGTCGTAGACATTCACAAGAACATGATGGAGATTAGTTGAATTAAGCATTCAACTTTCTGTTTGGAAAACTGGTTTCCACTCAATGGTTTTCTGCATTCATTCAGTAGCACGTGAAGCAGGTTACTAGGAATTTGACAGCTTATGAACGCTCACTTCCGAAAGGTAGGAGAACCAGCTAGCTGTATGTTGCAGTGTTATTGTGTGTGGAGCTGTCTACGGGATTCCTTCTCGCTAAATAAGTTTCATGACCCTGAACTAAAATGCACTGTGAGAGAAAACTGTTTGTTTAAGGCACTTGTGTATTTATCACTAACCAAAAACATGCCTTCAAAAACAATGGGTGCTGTTTTTTCCTTGTGAATCATAATAAACCAGAAAGTCCGGCATCTTCCAGCCTCAGCATCTCAACGGACCTAAATAAATCTTGAAATCTGGCGATGGATGTTTGAAGACAATGTTTTTGGCCCAAAATATGTGTGGCTAAATGCATGTGTAAAGAGTCTACGATGTTCATCTCAGTGACCCTCCAATGCTCCTTCAAAAGGATGCTATGTCAAACTGAAAGCCCACCACATAGGCTAACCGCTCGAAGAAAGGGGCTGGTTGTTAGGAACAAATCCCAGTGGTGTGCAGCTGCAAGTGATATCGTACATTTGGCCTCTATTCTCGGTGCCACTACCAGTTGTCCCTGATTAACAATGAATAAGTCCAGTTACGATCTCGAAACACCGTAGCTACTCCTGTCTTTCATACAACTAGGTGCGTTTCGTAGGATTCTCGGAAGAATGATTACGGAGGAAGCTTTTGAAAGCTGCTAGCTAGTTGAACACCGACATGATAGGGTTATGGTAACTGTCAGCATATTTTGAGGGGCATAGAGCTATGAAACAGTGTACCGACCAAATTTTCCGTTCCTCCCTAGTATATCGGGATATACTGGTCAATAACGCTCAGTGAGAACTTCAGTAGCGTTTATGGTATTCCATAAAGCACATTTTTTATCGAATGACACCTCAGTGCTTTCAGCATTAGGTTAACTAATCAGTTAATCAATTAATTAAATAACTAATTAATTAAATAAATACCCGCCTTCAGGTTACTAGTAACCTGCAAAAAATAAGATGCTGGTGGGCTGTTTCCGAAAACTAAGTAAGCTTACGAGATACAAGGCAGCTTTAAGGAGCATGGATATGACCATCGCAATACTTTCTACTGGCAACCAGTCCTCAAATTGCTCACCGGTGTCGCGTTCAAAACCAACACAAAAGAGTTCAGCGAGAAGCCCGTTTCCATCTGGCGGCACTCGCTTGGATCTGTTTTCACATTTTGAGAAGCTGCACACACTGGTTTGACTTCAACTGATAACTGTCTGCTTCAGTTTTTGTATGTTACCTAAAATACCCGTACTAGTGGTACAGTCAATTTCGTGTTGCGGAATAGTTATAAGGTCACCTCTCTCATTTGTGTAGGCCGAGTTGTACCAAAGTTTGCTTTTCAATGCGTAGCGCATTTCTTTTGCAGAGTGAAACACGCACCTTTGATACAATTTGCACAACGGATTTTCGAAAAGTCGGTGAAATCATTCCCTCTGGAAGCAAGAACCCTTGAATAGTCTACAGGTTATCAGTGAAATATGAGTCTGGACTAAATTCAGTTGAATCCGAATGCCTGATAT
>SJOL01012182.1:997138-1012588 GCA_004794785.1 Opisthorchis felineus | reverse complement strand
CTGGTCAATAACGCTCAGTGAGAACTTCAGTAGCGTTTACGGTATTCCATAAAGCACATTTTTTATCGAATGACACCTCAGTGCTTTCAGCATTAGGTTAACTAATCAGTTAATCAATTAATTAAATAACTAATTAATTAAATAAATACCCGCCTTCAGGTTACTAGTAACCTGCAAAAAATAAGATGCTGGTGGGCTGTTTCCGAAAACTAAGTAAGCTTACGAGATACAAGGCAGCTTTAAGGAGCATGGATATGACCATCGCAATACTTTCTACTGGCAATCAGTCCTCAAATTGCTCACCAGTGTCGCGTTCAAAACCAACACAAAAGAGTTCAGCGAGAAGCCCGTTTCCATCTCGCGGCACTCGCTTGGATCTGTTTTCACATTTTGAGAAGCTGCACACACTGGTTTGACTTCAACTGATAACTGTCTGCTTCAGTTTTTGTATGTTACCTAAAATACCCGTACTAGTGGTACAGTCAATTTCGTGTTGCGGAATAGTTATAAGGTCACCTCTCTCATTTCTGTAGGCCGAGTTGTACCAAAGTTTGCTTTTCAATGTGTAGCGCATTTCTTTTGCAGAGTGAAACACGCACCTTTGATACAATTTGCACAACGGATTTCCGAAAAGTCAGTGAAATCATTCCCTCTGGAAGCAAGAACCCTTGAAAAGTCTACAGGTTATCAGTGAAATATGAGTCTGGACTAAATTCAGTTGAATCCGAATGCCTGATATTTCCGTGCAAGCACTTTTAGGACTAACCTTCCATTCAGGATGGGTGTATAGTTCCCTTTACTTCAGGATTCGCCGAGATCTCTTTTAATTGTGGTCAGTATTGACGAATTAGCAGCTAGTTCACAATCTGATTCACCTTGCCAGTTTGTGTGATGCCAAAGTACACCGGGTCACTTCGCGATTCCTTGATTTGTCTTTTCGAACATAGTTGGTCCTGAGTATATCACGTAAGACAAGCCAGTTAGTATGGCCGTTCTTATGCCCAGCACGACACTCAGTTACACTGTGTCAGCTAGTATTGGTTGTGCATTGCGCAATGCCTTCGCGTCAATGAGGCAAGAGGACAGGCAGCAGCTGAGGAATAATCAGTTTGTCTAATGGAGGCCATGTACCTTCGTACTTACAGGTGGTGATAAATGAAGTCCGGTGATGAGTCTACTGGACCGCTACTTTTGAAGGCTTCGATCGACAACTACGCTTGGGAGTACCAAATCAACTGGGTCTGATTTTTAATCCTATCGCTAGGTCTTCATTTTTTGATCGACAGCGTCCACTAATAAATTGGCCAATATTCAAGCTACATACTCTTTCAGTGGTCAGAAACCCGTCACGGAACCTTTTTATGCTAGGTGATTGATTACTGAGGATAGCCTGTTTAATCTACAAAAAGTGACAACAACGTCACTGTAATTACGGCGTATGCTTAATCAGAAATATCTCAGGATATCTCGGGACCTCTTGACTACTGTACCAATTACCCCAAAATTTCCTTCGTTCTTGTCTAATGAAAACAACTTACTTCCCGCTGCTTCAGTGTTCGCCGAATGAGAATGGATTGACACAGATTGTCATCGGATGAAGTCAATCGTTTCTCTTACAAGGCTGAGATTACACGACCCAACATGCTCTTCATCAAAGCACTGCAGTGAAATGTGGAGGGCTCTGTTACAACAATGAGCAACTGTCGCAAAATATTGGTCAACCCAGTCATCGGTTTTGATCTTGTATTGATGAAGGACCATCGTCCCAAACTACTATTGAGACACCGGTCAAAGCCTGTAAACCACTTTCCAGAGTTAAGTCCGTAAAATCGTGTGGATTGAGGTCGCTCGTAAAATGTGCAGGAAAACTCAACGTGGTCTCTGACGTCCGTTTATTTTTTGAACCTGGTTTGCAAAACAAGAGTGCCACAGAAGATGCGGTGATAAAATCCACTGAAGCTGGCGCCACTGATGCTGATTTTGTTACTTTTAACGGTTTTATCAGGCCACTTAACCTCAAAAGAATCCATGGTGCAAAATCCAGGAATCTTATCCATGATGTCTTGCTATCACCTTTGAAACTACATACATTTCATAATACGCGCCGGGTAGATGTACCAGTAATCCTAGTTTTTCCATGGCACCATCTCAATGCCATTCTTTTTTGCATTTCCACCAATAGTCAAATTAATTGCCCCACCTTTCCTTCGGTATAGATTTAGTTACCGTACTTTTAAAAATTCTCATTAGATTATCCAGCTGACCGGAGCTCTACTTCGTCACCCAAATATCCCTAATTTTCCTAAATTTCAGTCTAACGTTCGAACAAGCATGCGCTGCGCTCTTTTTGGTATGCGAAAAATTACCCTAAAGTTACTTTCTTTTTACACAAGTTAGCCTCTGCTCTAAGTGTTTCGAACTTTTATTCTGGTAGGTAAGAAACCCTCTCATTCGCCTGTACCGAAACATCTTCCCATTTTCCATCAAATTAAACCAGCTTTTCTATTGCATGTGTTCTGTTCCGCCAACTAACTGGCGCGCGTTCCCTTTGATATGAAGTTAAATGTCACGATCTGATCGTTTGGACCCTCGGGTATTTGGTTAATTGCAGGTGTTTCCTTGTTAACGTCACCGTTTCCAAGCAATATGCCGCATGTACACGGCTCATTGTGACAGTTTAAGTAGATGCCACTAATCTTATGCTTAGTTCAGAGGTATTTTACCACATTTCGCTCTGTCCAAGTTTAGGCTTTTCTGCCAGTGTTCACGAACGTCGTCCATAGTTTCGTAACTCAAAGCTCTCAAGTATCGTCCTCTTCGTCTACGACTTCATTACTGAAAATTAAATTTTTGGGTACATACAGTCACCCTTTAGTTATCTGAACTTGATTTGGGAAAGTTATTTTCCCAGTACAGGGGACATTCCAAATTGGAATGTTTGACACGTCAATAAGGCGAGGTGGTATACATGCAGGAAGGATAGTTGTGGGTAACCGGAAGGGAAATTCCATGCACTGCACTTTTTAAAACTCATTGGGATAACTCCTGGATGCTCAACTATCCTGGTGAAAACCACCTGGAGCATTCAAACATGGTTCTTTTTCCGAAAGATGCAGGTAGTAACTAGCTGCTGAAGTTTTCATCGAACTTGAATATTCTGGAGTGATGGTGCGCCAGGTTTCATTATTATCAACTTTTAAGGTCACATTCCGGCCGGACTCTCTCTCTCTTGGGGGGAAATTCCAAGGGTACCACATGTTCCGTGGACAGCGCAACACATGAGAAAACTGTAAAGAGTGAGCTGACGGCTATCCTGCATTCTTGATTTTTGGACGATTAACAAGCGAAAAGACAGAGGGCTGCATTTGGGAAACGTGTTATCTTCACCTGAATGTAGCATAAATCAGAATTTACATGACACTTAGTGGTCCAAATTCGCAAGAGGTAAAGGAGTGTCAGAAATAACGTAGTGGTTGGTGACAACAGTGGGTTTAGTAAAAACGCGGCGAAAACTTTGGAGCATCTCGAATCCATATACTGTTATAAATAGGTGATCTGCGATGCTCACAAACTTGAATTGGTTCCGTAAGTTACTTAAGTTGAGAAATGGCTGTTGTTCTGGGTTCTACGCGCTGGAACTGAGTGCCTCATAAGCTGAGGTCTCCTTTGGAATAACACCTTTATTCAGTACTAATAATAATTCTTTTGAATTTATGGTACAAATGTCTTACAGAAGTGACGAACAAGTATTGAGGTTGTCTTGAATCAATGTCGACGATCGATCATGCAACAATTCTCGAAAACAGTCGTGTAAATGACCTATTCCTTCCAATGTTCAAGGACGGTGAGGAGTTAACCTGTAACAGATACGTCCATTTTTATCATTTCCCAGGTCAATACAGACTGAAATATTAATAACGGAATTTTACTGAAATCTGCTTCCAAGGTGTCCTATGATTAACAAAATGAAGGACGTCATTCGTAGCACAGTTCTTGAAAAATATCGCCGACCTATTTAACACTTTGGACCACAGTCTCGCCAAAAGTAGCTAGGATCAGTCAGTCTTTCTCAGCATCGCTTTCGTAACATCGGAAGTGACCTGATTCTCATTCGAAATGATTAGTTTTTGTCGTCAACACCTTTGAACTGGCCTTCCGTCAGGCAACACATAATCTTCCATGTCCACAAGACCCATGCTTGGACGTAAACTCTGATGCCTGCATGAAAGCTCTCCCTAGCAATCAGGCTCTTCCGGGCTTTGCGCAACAAATAGCCAAGTTACTCTTCATTTTGATGGTGATTGTTTACGGTGGTGGAAGCGAAGTCAGTAGCTATGGACCTCTAGAATAATCGTGTTCTTCTAAACTTCCAACTTCTTCAATCTTCTCAACAGTTTTAACATCAACCATCAAACATATAAAAAGAAAACTGTGACCCACATGAAATCCACTGAGAATCACCTGTGGAACTACCCATTGTTGAATAGGAACAAAAGTAGTGGCAAACACTTCGGTGTGCAAACATTCCAGTATTAGGCAACATGGTGAGAGGTATTTTTTTCAAGACTAACCCCCAGTTCATTACATAACAGATTTAGGTCATACTACTCCGAAATCACATACGCATGGGTAGCGAAAGCAATGACTTGTCAAGGTGATATCGTCTGATAAGCTGTTCAGAAATGGACCACGGGTGTCTGATTGAATTCCGGCATCTCGATGGAAAGGGACATGCATTTTGTCGGAAATGTTATTTCCAAACAGCGCATGTAAATGCAAAACTGGATCATATGCAGGCTGCTTGAGTGTCGACAAGTTTTTCGTTTATCTGTTTGCTTACATACACGGCAAAATTTTTGAGTTTTTTCTTGTTCTATTTGTAATGGGAACTATTTAGTTTATTTATCTCGGTTCGACGCATTGTTACCACGGTTCCATTCTTTAGGGGTTTTTTGCATGCAATTGGAAAATTATTGCGGCCGATCCATATTCGAGTGAGTAACCAAAGTGAGTCATTCGATATACCCGTGCAGAAGCGCTTCAGTTGAGAATAAGTTATGTGAAGACTTTTGTTTTTTTGCCTCTGAAAATGGCCGGATGCAAAGACATTAATCTCCATACGGATTCTCCCCTGGATATGTGAATCAAACTTAACTCCCCCTCTTCTGGCTTCGTTAATCTCTCCGATCACGAAAGGGATGTTAATACAAAACTGCTTCCGTAATCTTAAGCAAGAAAGACCTGGGTTAAACGAATAGTAATTAAGTTCCCAAAAACCTTGTAACTTTTTTCTGATTGCATTTACTCCTGGTTCTACCAGGTTTTTGTGACAGTTCTAACGACTGGAGGCACATGTCCAAGGTGAACAATATGAGGATATATATATATATATAGTCTGACGTCAAGAACGAGCATAACAGGAGGAAAAACTGGGCTTATCTGTGATTCCTAGCTCCGTTGTGCTATTTCCAAAAGATCTTCTCTAATGGGCGCTTGATCCCAGCACGATGGAAGTGAGCAATTCCTGGGACTCACTCTTTCTCACCTTAAGATCCAATTTCTGTGTGATTGCCCAGTAATGAATTCGAAGACTGTCACTTTAAGCGACATTCTCAATTGTCCGGGCTTCCTCAACCCGGAGATGGAACAAACGCATTTTATTTATGATAACGTATCACTTGTAGTTAGTCCATTTAGTTACGTAACTAGTAAGTAATGATTAAAGCAAATGGATAAAAGGCAGTATTTCGGAGGTTTGCAGAGTGCAAGACTGATGCCAAAAGTTAAAAAAAGCCCCTTATAGTTCATCCTACCACCACACGGCCCAGAAACCGACACCTGGCCACTTGGAACAGGGTTCAACAGTATGATTTAGCTTGCACAGAAACCTCAGAGGGATCCACCTTCGAACGAATAGCTTCATCACAGCTTTATAAAACGTTCATCTAATGTTTTGGCATCCCATCATTAGGAAATATTTGGTTCTCCGCCTACCCACTTCCTAATATTAAGGCTGTCATCTACTGATGGAGAGTAAATCCATGTTTTTACGAGAGCACTTCACAAATAACCTACTTGGAAAACCAGTCAACAAAATGCATACAAATATCTCCTTTCTACGTCCCAGCGGTTTTCAAAAGCCTCTCAAAAGGTGAATCTAGTCAAGCCGTATTTCAGTGAAAAGTCGGCGTCTGGCGTAGTACGAAAGAACCAATCATTTGCTTCTCAGAAAAAGAACATTAGTACAGGAGACTTGGATAACGGACAACTTTCCACAGTGAGATCAGCATTCGAGTCAGGTAGAAGCAAGACACCCTGTGTAGTCGAAACCTAAACAAACACGCGAGTTTTGTCTATCATACTAGGTTAGTTGTCATTCTGATGACAAAAATAAGCAAATCTATGATGTTCGCCTGAGTTTAAAGGAAATGCCGTCCATATGAATTCTGAATGCTTTTCCATTAACCAATAGTCAATCAAATGACAACCATTATTTCGAATTACTCCTGGCACGCAATTCCTTCTATACACTTAAACGTTCCCAAATCTCTGCATTTGCCCATTTACTCTCTGAGGATTTTCCGTTTGAAAGTGTCAGTCAACTTCCCCATATTAATTTCAGTTCGAGAAAGATCATGTGAAAAGAATTCGTCGCCAGGCTACAAATAAAATGATTTGAATTGATGAAGTTGTTGTGTTTGATTTTCTGCTATATACTACTGAGGGGATTTCGGTGGTGCATTGTTCCAATGGGACGGCACTCTCGGCAGTCAAACCACTTCACCGATCTACGTTTAAAGACAAACAGGCCGAGGTAATTACCCATGATTTTACTTCACGTGAAAGGACACTGATAACAATCACACACGAATTTTGTGACCACTGGGACTACTGCTCAGTAGGGTTCAGGGAAACCCATGCTGAAAAGTCACGATGAACAATGAGATGCGTCGTGACGTTTTTGCTTGTAGATAACTACGGGCTTCGTAGAATTTGTATTAACCTCAAATTTCCTCTCCTGTCTCGACGATGTTACTCCGCTTTGTCCATATCAATCACTGCATTCGAGTTTCGCCCTCATAGGAGCTCATCAGCACCGTATACCGTGCACGCGAAGTGAGTGTTACCACCGCTCCAGCAGAGAATACTGGGTCCATCTGAATTAGTACATCTGAGAAAAAACAAGTTTGCAGTTCACTAACGTCTCGGATGATGACCCAGTGGCTGTCCTGGTTATGTCGATCGGAAATCGCAAGTAGAAGACATTTCTCAGGCCTGTCTGATCCTATCACATTCTTGAGCAGGCCACATTGATACACTTTTAATGGGCGGATACCTTATGTACACCTTGGCCAGATGGTATTTGGAAAATGAGCCTAGTGAATTGACTGAAAATGAATCGCTCTAACAGTTTAAGTGATATGTTACATAATTTTCCTCTTTAATAACTGTCTGTGCTCCAAGCTGCGGAGAGCAATTCAGTTATCATTGGTGAGATTTGTTGTGCGAAACCAAGTTAGCCTATGATGAAAATATCATAGACTCTGTAGTACTGTCTGTAACATTGCTGACGATAGCCAAAATTGTTCGACACGAATCGCTGTAAATCAAGTGCCATGCTATAAAACTTCCAATTTGAAGGTAACTTCGTCTGGTAATAGTTTGCGTTTTGGAGAGAAGACGCCCAACAGAGGATGTTTACTGGAGCCGTAATGAACTTCACTGCATGAAGAAGGCATAGTTATTTCTTAAGCTTGCGCATGCACCTTTTTGGCCTCGTTTATGCTCCCCAGTAGCGAGACCTCTTTTTAGGTTTTCTTATGACAAGTAATTTATACATTGTTTTCGGACCCAATGGCACCTCCCAATGACTGCATTTTTTTCTCGGTTCGCCTATTCCTAATGCACAAAAGATTTTCTTAGTTTGGTTTTTGGTTTGGTCCTTACCTCGTGCCATATAAACGAAACGCCATAGAAGGAAAGCTGACAGACTAGTAAAAATTAGTGCTCTTTTACCGGCATACTGATGAAACTTATATTTCACTGGGCGCCATCAGGACCAAAAGGAAACCTAAATACAATGGTGAGGACTGAGATCCGGCAGAGTATTTGCCAAAGCAATGGCGACAAGCACGTGGTTGAACAAAAACAGTTTTCAACCAAACTAAAAGGAGATAAACTTGCAACTAAGGGAAATGATCAGTTTTAATCGGTCTCCGTACACAAACAAATTCGGCTTCTCACCCATCGGTCCGTGTAATAACACACAAAGAATGTAATTTCGTGAAGATGTAGTTTTTCACCGAAAACAGCGAACACAATGAAATCGATTCAATTTATCAGTCACTAAAGTTAAATGAACTCTAAATCGCAGAAAATTACAAGAAGTACATGGAGACAAATGTAAAAGAAGTAGATGAACCATAATACAAATCCACCCAATAAAGCAGAGTACGAAAATGGATACACGAGGACTCCACAAGGGAAAGTATTTAAATACCCAGTCAACCGCGGTGAAATCACCCACAAAATGAAGGAAAACTATATCAAACGGAGAAGTGCAACCGGCCAATCAACTTCATGAAAATCAAAGAACAATACCAACTGAAAACGCTTGAAAGCGTCTTAGCAAGTTCGGTGAACAGGTCAAAATCATTACCAAAAAACCGGCCTGAGCAACCAGTAATTCGACGAATCGCCAGCTCTTCAGTGGCCTGCTTTTTATGACCAGGTAAAGTTTTACAAATTGACCTTATCGGTCAATTGGTATCCAGAGAACCTAACCAAGGTACCTAAAACTTGGAACTTAAATTAAAAGTATAGTTTCAGACCGATACTCCGAGCACCGTGTTTCGATATTGATCCCATCATAAACGTACAAGCAAACCCGCTCAAATAATTTACCCTCTCTTCTTCTGGTGGAACTTTACTCTGCTGCATTATTGTGCCTCAAAATTTGTGTCAGCCCATCCGTGGTTATAGTGACATTTAGATTGACAGGAAAAAAACATCCACGTTGTGCCATAGATATGCGTCGATAAAAGAGCTGCTGCTTTCTGAAATCAGGCGGGAGAACACAGAAGCCTTCACTTTTAATTGCCCACCTCTAGTGATGCTTCAGAATTTCCTGGGTGCGTTTATCAGCTGGTAATAAATATATTTGCATAGCTTTGCAAGCGGCTGAAACGGAGATCTCGCCAGCGGTTACTGATGATGTTGAATCAAAATTTTCTAAGTTGCTTTTTTCACCCGATCAACGCTGAACTACTAGTCAGTCGTATGATGTGAGCCATTGTCTAAGAATTCGCCACGTAACCAGTGATTATATACTTTTTGTCAAATGGCCGTGGCCACACCTGTGCAACCGGAAAATATTAGGACAGTGTTCAATTTTCATAGGAATACAATATCGGTGGCTACCTGTTCACTGCAAGATTTTTTAGAATTCGTTGACACAAGTTCAGTTTTAAATGACTAAACCCGGTTTATGCACTTCGTTACCACAAAAATACGGAGTACTTTGGGATGCTGAGGTTTGTTTACTCTCAATTAGGGGACTGAAAGTCATCAGGAATTGAAAACACAATACGAAAAGCGTTCTGTGCTCCCAGTGCCAGCCGCTGAATTTCGATTGGTAGGGCCCACACACTGATACTAATTTTGGCTTCCGGTTCTGAAACATACGAAATGTGTCCTTCGGACCACTTTGATGGCTGCCTGAGCCAGGTGATAGGAGATTAAAGAAGTTGAGTGTCAATTTGATCTCCTAACTTTTGGAATAATCTGTGCTATTGTTCTGAGGAAGTAGCGTGGAGTGTATTCAGTCACGCATGTTGGTTGATATCGTTCCGTTATGCCGAGGCAAATATCCCCACAACTGCGAAGAGCCTTACACATTAAATTACTCCTCAAATGAGCGGCGCACTGCTGACAAAACAGCCGTACAGTGTTTCTTGACATTTCATCATACGTTGACTTACACGAGGAAATCCCGTTACAAAAAGAACCATGGTGACCGCTTCCATTGACTCCACCTGAAATTCTCCTTCGTCAACTCCGTTTGTTGCACCACTAATGGTTCAAAAACTGAAAACCATAATAGTAACGTATAAGTCCTCCGTCATCACAAAATTTTCAACTAATTTCGAACATTTTGGCCTTGACTTTGACACCCGTCTGAGTAAAGGAAAGGTAAGTTCATCCTTCTTCACGACATGACCGTCCAGATGTCTTTATGTGGTTAGGGCATATCACAACTTCTGGGAATGAACGATTCATCTGATTCCAAAAAACTTCCCGTAGAGCATTTGTCAGCGCCCCTTGGAAGTGGACATCTGTTTGGATCGCACGCTCATGGACAGGCTGCCAGCTCCTTCTGTCGGGTGCTGATTCCAGGGACATCACTGTAAACCGCGATCCACTGAGGTAACACTGTGGGCTGGCAGTTTTGCGTGATGTCTAATGGTTTGCTTGGGTATTACTAACGTTTGCGTTGAGTGTAGTGCAGCTAGAATGAGTGACAGTGGTTGCCAATAGGGTACAAACAACCAGTTATGACGTCCCTATTTAAAAAATGCTAGGAAATGGGGGAATATTGATGTTCCCGATATGAAACTTTGAGTTACGCGTAGGTATGACGATCCCCAATGTCAAAAGGAAGATTTAGGTTCGAAAGTCTACAGTACTACCTACAAAAATGGGCAAATTTATACAAGAAACCTCAGTTTCCCACTTACTTTGCGTCAGTACGTGCACAGATCTGTCACTGACCGGCACAGTGCAATACCAAGACCCACACACCAAACAGCGGCTAGCGGAATTTTGGCTCGGTGGTGTGGGTTGCGTTTT
Organism: Opisthorchis felineus; assembly: GCA_004794785.1. Taxonomy (NCBI): domain Eukaryota; kingdom Metazoa; phylum Platyhelminthes; class Trematoda; order Opisthorchiida; family Opisthorchiidae; genus Opisthorchis; species Opisthorchis felineus. Next base: position 1,001,740 of record SJOL01012182.1, on the reverse strand, counting down.
TCGCTTCCAAGGCCAGTCTTGTGGTTCTGAATGACGGTGCGATCACACGGATAACACGACGGAACAGGTCAGGCAAGCTCAGCAGAAGGGACGCGAACATGCATGGGTTATTAGGTCAGCTGTGCACATTCACACACACACACACACAAACACACACACACAAACACACACACAGGCTGGTATACCAGTGTCCGACGGGACGGCATTTGCGTCAAGGGGGATGACGGATCCGGGTGGGCAAAACAAGTGGAGATCAAAAGTACACGGGCGGAGTAATCAAACGAATGAGGGAATTATCATGAGATCAAGTTAGGTTCAACGAAGAGAATCTGGAAGGATAGAACTGAAAGGTCATTGCGTGCTCGAAGTATAAAAGTTGTCCAACAACCATGAATTTGATATATGACCTTGATCAGACTAATGGTTGCACGTCTAATGAGTCAGTCGGGTGTGGCAACCGTGGAAAACTAAATCACTAAAAAACGTCATGTTATATACGCCATGACCGGTGTTCTGTTTGGTGAGCTCGGTGATTTGGTTGCAAACTTATCGTCACCAGTCGAGATGGACTGGACCAACCGAACGAAAACCAGCTACTGGGAATAAAGAACAAAATGCTGCCATCAGTAAACACGACAGCATATCCCTGTTTTCATAAGCGAGGATCAATAAGGACAGAAATCCAATTTATTAAGTATGGAGGTCTTAGCACACGGAAAACAAGACAAGCAAGGCAGATCGTAGAAGCATAGTACTTGGTCACAAACTCAAAAAACCGGCACACGGTAGTTGACCCAATTTACGCACCAATATCTGTGAGGGATCATGAACTTGGTCGGAAAAATTAAACAGAACAAGGAAACCAGCAAACTGGTAGGATGGAAGGTAACCGGACGCAAGTCGCAGAGGTCAAGTTCATTGATGGACTAATCAGAGAACGGGCCAACTAGTCAACCAACAGGGCCGATCATCCAAACGACCAATCACAGCCAAAGGCCACTCCTAGCCAACGAGACGTACACGAACCCACCATTGTGGAACAGTCACAACGGTGCACAGGCCGACAAGGACGAAGCACCAATCTGTTGCGCACTGGTGATGTCACTTGGACTGGTGACGGAACGTCTGCAGAAAACTTGCCAAGCTCAGCGACAATAAAAACCCGAACCATCAACTGTTTGCCCGTACAGTCACGGTCTCCGATTTCCCATCATTTTCGACTCAATTGAAACCGGAAATGCACCTAAGTGAAGCGAAAAATTCACTTGCAAACTTCTTTGGTGATGATGAGAGATCAAATCTCTCATTTGCAGTCGAAACCTGAGGAAGTAAATGCATTCAAAGTTCATTCTTCACAAGAGACGCAGCTGATATTCATTTCGATCTCCAATTAGCACGAAATCCATTCACAAATAAGTCACTTCAGAGTCCGTCCAAAAAGCTGGTTGTGATGCTTGAGAAGATTAACTTGATTGCTTCCTCATGCAGTGACCTGTTCTTTGACGGAGTGATTTATCATACAGACAAGTGATCGAAGTATTGGTAGCGAGAGTGCTTTCATTGATTGAGTATATGTCCGCTGAGCTTGACAATCGATTGCAAATCAACAGTTAATTGCCAAGTTCATTTTACACCTAAATTTCCCATATATCACAGCTGAACATTAAGATGGATTAGGAGTTGAGCAGTTACCCAGTCAACCGAACTTACATAATTGGTGTGTGCATTTCAAATTAATAACTCAGTAATGGCGGTCACTTCTTGGGCAGTAAATGCCAGTGGTTGAAATTTCGACTACAAATTCATTTGAGCCTCTTAAATTTACAGGACAGGTGACTGATTCACATAAAATCGTAAGGTAATCCAGGAAGTAAAGCAGCGAACGGGAGACAAAGAAACAAGCAAATATCACACGTCTGTTGACACCGACGCACCACGGTGCACCGATAAATCGCTACACACTAGTTGCTTGCGAAACGTTGCAACCAAACTGCCCAGCTCAGTGAACGGAGAAATTGCCAACTACACGACATGAGTTGACAACCTTCGATAGTGTAGCATACAATGTGTCACGGCAAAACGTGAGCTCTTCGCTTCACACCCTTAGTGTCAACCATCGGTAGGACTGAACATTTCAAAGTGAGCTTATGTTACCTCTGGGTAACAACTTATGAGTTGGTGCGAGCTGCTGTGGGCCATTATTAGGCTCCCTAGGAATGGGATTCTGCCACTGACTAAAATACACTTGCACCTGTTTCTGAAACATTTTGTGCCACGTGATGACGTGATTTGTTTGTCCCAGTTAATTAGTTCACAATTTTACCGGAAGATAGAGTGAGTCCGCGAACTTCAAGGGCAATATACGTGGACATCTCAGGGGAGCACCCCAAAACCGATGTTCTCCGGTCTGTTGACTGAGTATTATTAACTTTGATGAACCGGGAAAACGCAGTAAAACTGGCCAACAGGATTCAGAGAAGAGGTAAGGCTTTGAGCTGCCACGCCTTCCATTAGTAATGGCCCATACTTCGGTCATAGCTATTCAGAATAGGCTTTGCTAAGTAGGTGTGCAGTAAATCTGACAGTGAAGACTCAATTGTGCAGTAAATCTGACAGTGAAGACTCACTTGTGCAGCGGATTAGATAAAGTTCCGGTGCCCACTTGTATTACTGGTGCGATTTGGTTTTACTACTCTGACAATAATGACCGTATTCGGATAGTTTTCTTTATCCACCTCTCAACCTTTGAGCAAATCGTTAGGTTTGTTTCAGATCCCTTATCATGAAAATACAGCTAATGGTTTGCTGCGATCGATCGCTTCAATCATTTATTGTGCCACCGTGTCATTCTCCCTCGTCTCTCTACGTCAAGTTCGTTTATGTCTATTTTTGTTTCACTGGACGACAAAGGAAATATAAATGTTCCTGGTAGATGATGTAAATGAGTTAAATATATGTGTTTAATCTTCAACTTATCTATCATTCGTGATCTCATTGGAAAGATGTTGAGTAATTTTCGGTCAAGAAATGGAGCGAGTAAAATGAACTTTTCTGTTGATTGGACACGGTGATAAGGATGTCAATGACCTTTTGCCGTCCTATTCGGCAAAAGGACTTAAAGGATAAATCTGCGCTCAGTTTGAAGCATAGATTTCAAACCAATAAAACGGCAGGAATAATTTGAAACTCAAACCATTAAGTTTACTGAAGTTATATCTAGTCGCAACAGCTTGAAATATTTACTCACATCTCTTGAAGTTTATCTGGAGTCACCAAAATGAATCTTTTGTGAAAGGAGTTCCTATGTTGGGCACCTGAAGTTATCAGCAAAAACACATTGTTTGAAACAAACTCCAGTGTAATGCACTGGGTTTACAGAGATGTTAGAAAAAAACAAATCAGATTAATCAAGTTCAATCCTCCCAATCGGTTCTGGGCCTCTTTTGTTCGGCCGATCTTTGAAGATTTTCGGATAATAGCCACTCTTATCCAGACAGTTCGCTTCCAGTAACATTAAATACGTTCGAAGTTGATTCAACGAGCGTGGGTCGCACGAAGGGTTCATTATAATAGAACCGTGAAGGCTGGTGAAAAGGCAGCACAAAAGTGCCAGTGAGACGATGGACTGAGTCATTTCGAGAGGAAATTGTGCAGGCTGAAACACAAAAATACTTGAATACAGTAATACATAGACATTTTACAAACTGTGTAAACCAAGCGATGGTAAAGCCTTGTGTGGCGGAAAATAGCTTCAGTCTTGGCCTGTTTTTACCTTTTGATTTCTAGAGTCTATGGATATTAAGGACGAAATCAGTTGGTCATTTTAAAAGCGTTCCGTTGGTGTTCGAACCTAGATCGTTGGAACGGCGATACACGATCTTATCCAATCGGATTAGAGTGGGGTTTTATTAACCATATCATCCGCTAATTTAATTCCGCTCAGTGTTAAAACTCGTAAGACACCTGAACTGATGAAAATCTTGGACCTCTTAATGCCCCTGGGGAACAGAAATGGAAACTACCACATATTCTGACGCTACCTGAGGATTCTGCAGACTACATAAATTACTTTTACTTACCTGTTAAAAACTATCCGATCAAATGACCAGGGAAAGCAGTTTGTTTGTTTGTGAATGTAAACAACATGGTGTGAATGTCAGGACCTTGCTAAGTTTGTTAACAAACTGAACACACAAAAAAAAGAAAAAGGATGTGGATCCACCATTTCCCTAATATTCTAGGGAAAAAATTTACTTTGGTAATTATACTCGCACATTCAAGGCGAGTGAAAACACCCAGGGAATTCACGATGAGAGCGGAGGTAGCGAACAAATTAGGTTTTCTATGCTTGTTCTTCTTAGCCAATGCATCACACATTTATATGGAGTTTAACAGAAATCAAGTGTGTAGTTAGACAGATACATGGATGCATGTATGGAAAAAGAGGGAGAGGGATCAAGGGTCAGGGATTCACAGAGTCAGATGAATTGCCGTTCTGTGGAAGGCAGACAGGACAATTCAGCCTAAACCTCACAGGAAACTAAGTTCGACGGACCAGTATTTTCAGCCTGACAGCTTTGTTCTGTTGCAACAGAATCGGAA
>SJOL01012182.1:948646-992848 GCA_004794785.1 Opisthorchis felineus | reverse complement strand
AGTTTAACAGAAATCAAGTGTGTAGTTAGACAGATACATGGATGCATGTATGGAAAAAGAGGGAGAGGGATCAAGGGTCAGGGATTCACAGAGTCAGATGAATTGCCGTTCTGTGGAAGGCAGACAGGACAATTCAGCCTAAACCTCACAGGAAACTAAGTTCGACGGACCAGTATTTTCAGCCTGACAGCTTTGTTCTGTTGCAACAGAATCGGAATTTAACTAACTGTTTGACTGGGGTGGACAGTACGATTCGGACTGCAATAAATTGGCAGAGGTAATTGGAATTTTTTTGAAAGCATTGGACTTCGATTGAACTATCGACTATTCTGTTTCCATGACTTAGCTTGGCTGTTACTTCCTCCGCTTCACTCCGTGTCTCATTAACTAGTGTACCCTTTCCCTCTCCCTTTCATTTTTGTCCGTGAATTTACCTAGTCATTCATGTGGCCCAAGTCCGTCTTCACATAAATATGCGATTTATTATCCAAAGTGAACAATAACAGGAAACAGGCTTTGTTCCGTACCCTCTCTCCTGTTATGATATCCCTTGGTATCTTCAGTTCCCCAATAAATATGTGCCTCCCCAAATGTCAACCAAAGAAACCTAATCGTTTGCAACACAGATTTACGCGAAAAGATTAATACTAGAAAAGCTGCAGTCTGCGAAGCTGGAAACTAAAAATGGGTTTATTTAGAGCGTGTTAAAATAAACCTGTCTTTCGAGGGGAACAATTTTTGAGCTACCTACAATGAGGCTACGACAATAAATTGAAGCGATGTAGCTGCTAACTCATGTTTGAGTTTCAGTTTTGATTTGAATATCAGGTTCTGTTTGGAGGGCAAACTGTCAGTCATGGGGATAAGCAAGTTCGTTTTAACTCACCACCAGCTGGTCGCTGTACATTGAGTTTCGTAAGCAGTACCTAAAAAAGGTTAAGTGTACAAAACTCCACAAAGTTTGGTGTATGTCCATGTAGGTTTCCACTGTTGAAGGCAGTCAGCCTTTTCAACCACGGTTTCGCTGCCACTGAGAATGCTGAGAGCCCGGCAGTTTTTTACAAGGACAGCTCTCTTGTCCGTGAAACAGTCGGTGTTTGTCATGGCTTATTCGTATAGTTAGACCTCCGTTCGACGCCAAATTAATATTTTTACCACGTTCAGTTTGCGACATTTTGGATTAACTGATTCGGTCACGCACGCACCAGTATTACGAACATTTCAGTTTTACTTGGCCTTTCTGTCAACATTCACAGTAGGAACCGTTTTACACGACTTGTTCTTTTTCCGTGCCAAACATTGGTTGAATATCTCTCAAATTGCCCAGCCACTCAACCCATACTCAGATTTGCTAGCTGCAACATCTTCTTCGCTTATAATCCAAGCCTTACTATTACATGCACCTTTGTGAAGGGTAGTTGTCATACAGGACTAAGTTTCAGATTAGCACAGATAATAGATTTGAAGGGAATGTAGTAGCTTCGTAAGACACGTTACTAAGTAGCTAGCTGACAAATTAACGCTTATTAGAACTTGTACGATAGAACAATATTATTTGAACATTGTCGTTCGATTTTAGATCAGACAAATTAGTTTGCCCAAGCTTCCACCGATTCAGATTTATCCAAACCTTTTCACATATAGTTTTTCAAGTCCTGAATAGTGTTTCGTTCTACTTTGATAGTTTTAAGTAGACTTCTCTTTGTAGCACCTTGTGAGGACAACACAACGATTTATTTATACGTGCGTGGCCTACTCTAATAATCGCTTGCCATCAATGTCAGGACCACTGAGCTGTTTTTGTTTGCCTGTTGGCCATAACACATGATATAGTCTGAAATGGACAAACCGAACATTTCTGTACCACGTCACTTCATTTGTTTCGCATTTGGAAAACAAGAGAAGTCAATGCACTCAGTAACTTAGGAGAATACAACAAGTTATACTGTAATCCATTCGAATAGACGCCATCACGGAAAACCAATCTTTCTGAAGCTCTCCTGGAAGGTAGGTACTCTTCCGTGGATAGTCCTTCTGATTCATCACCAGTGGACCAGGTTAATGAAAAATGCACAAAAATGATAGATCCTCGCCGAAATGCATTTTGGATAAGTAGTCTGTGTTCTCTGAGTGAGTTCTTCCTCTGATAGCCACCCATTTTCAACTTAAAAAAGACGGTGAAATTCATGAGTCTTGCTTCAAAGAACGAAACACTTTTTTACCCGGTGAGCTAGGGATATTTCGTTTATTTTATCTATGGGTTCAACCTGTAGTTATGTTGCTTTTTTAAAACAAACGGATGGAACTTCTCATGTACCCGAAAATTCATCCGAGTAAATCAAAGGAGCCTGACCTGGAAGAATAATTTTGTGCATCCTGTTCCATGTTGACTCCGATATATCACTTGCGGAAGACAGTGGCCTGTACCTGAGCACGCTGCAGTAAGCAAGCCTCACTTGACGAGTGACGCTAAAGAATCAGTAGGAGGAAGAACTTGAACCTATCATGTGAATCAAATCTGTTGATTACTGGAGCAGAGTCAGCTAACTTTTGCCATCCTGACAGGGAGTCCGATAATTAGAAAGCCATGGGTCTTGTTTACTTACAACTCAGGTCTACCGCGGCACTGTTTGCTGAAATGTTAGAAGAAACTCAGTGTATATCGTGTAGTAACCCTATGCTTCCATATTTCCAAACAACCACTGTTCAAGCTGAGTAACCAAATTAAATATGTTTCCAGAAATCTGTAGGCCATTACACTCCGTAGCTCACGTTGTCAACAGCTGCAATTTGGTCCTTGGAACATGCAGATTTCACCTTCTTTTCTCCATGTAATCATAGTCATAGTTTTTCTTCGGAAATAAAATTGTGGGCTCTGTATAGGGTTGATGGAATCTGTTTGGAGATGGAAAAATCCCATGAATGACTTATGTGGAGTGCTCGTTGTACATTCATCTGAAACGCAGCTTATCGTCGGAGGTCTACTTCGGGGAGAGGTTTATTAGATTTTGCGACTGATGTTACAGCTAGAGTGCAGTACGGTAGTTGAAGGCCATCAACCGATGTTTCTCTGATTACCATGTGTTAGTTACTTACAGAATCACAGACTTACTAAGAGGCAAGAGTGAAATTTGTTGATGAAGAGAACCGATTCAAAAGGACAGTAGAATTCGTGCAAGAGTACGCAGATTCTCAGGTGTCTTCACTGAAAGTACTTTTGGAAAAAGCACGGCGGGTTAAATTTTAACAACTCTGGGGTTAACAAAGTGGAAGGCGCTCATCTGTGTCTAACCTCTTTCATGTGGAATTTAATCAGGAGAAAATGGAACAATCATGGTAAATACATCTGACGACTTCTCTATATTACCCGAACTGCCTCCATTTATGGTTGGTCTGCAGCCTATCTTGTGCGATAAAGTTCTGAGGTGCAGAATCAATCTATCCTGGTATCTATCTATCCTATCTATCTATCCTATCTATCTATTCTATCTATCTATCTATCCTGGTATCTATCCTGTGTAGATTTTAGTCACCCAAGAGCCCTAAATATTTACTACTCTTCGTTTCAATTGCCTCCAGCAACAGCTGATTTTGTCTTGGTTATCCGCAAATTGACATGCTGCTCGCCGATTAATCACAAATCCTATCATAGTAAACCATTTACTATTTTGAGTGCCGAGAAGTATGTATACCTATTATGCCACTCACTCAAGACGAATCCAGCTGTATGGTCAACCAGCGAGTTCATTAGAACATGTTCAATTTCCATAATCTTTGACACCAATTTACTTTTTATTGTACCAATTCAATTACATCTATAGGGAGCAACAGTTCACCGAGGGAGTCATAGTAAATGTGGCTAGAAATCAATCCCAATATTCGGATATGTGACAACTTAAATGGACTATCTTATGAGATCAGTGCTGCAATAACTGAGAGCTGACAGATATTAACACTTTAAGAAAATTTAATCACACTCGAGTATTTTTGACGCTGTGAGACTTACACTTAGATTGGCTGTTGACAGACTTGTTGTTGTGAGCACGCAGAAGTTGGCAGCAATTTATACATCCCAGTAAAGATAAAAAACAATCTGATTGGTCATTTTTCGGAGCTTTTTGTGTTACCGTGCAGTTTACGTTGAGATAGAGTACAGTCGAGCAGAATGGTTCGACCTATCAGGGTATAGGAACCTTCAAACCAAGAAGAAAATATTTGTCGCTTTTCCCAGTTGGCAAAGTTGTGATCACGAGTCGTTGTAACATGGAAGGTGGAAGAAAGTACACAGAGTATTCGGATGATGACAACGATCCGAGTCATAGGATTGCTCATTTGGTATCCTGGCAAATGCACTCACTTCGTCAACGCTTTTCACATTCAACGGTTACGACCATAAATATTACCCAAACCCAGTAGATTCTTTGCGATGTTACCTCTTCTGAGGCATCCAAATTTCTTCTGATTCTGACATGGCAATCGGTCATGTAAAAAGCAGGATCTCTGGCGGCACGACATGCATTATAAAGCATGATATCGACAACAGCTCTATTAACTAATGCCTTGTTGTTACGGATAATCGAACGACAGTGGTCAGGCGTAGAAGTTCTCTACCTCGACCCTGTAACTGCGCGCAGAAGTTCATGGGAATCAGATATTATAGTACACTATCCTGCTACATCGGTTGGTGTAATTTTTCTTCTTCTTGTGAACCAAATTAAATTTACCTGTATCTGGCACGCAGATATTCACGTCTACCATCATATCTTCTCTTTTTGACTGTCTGAAATATTTCCATTCGTTCATTGACACGAAACACCACTTTAACCAGGAATCTATCACTATATCGTGGCAGGTGATTGAAAGATGGGCTCGCACCATATGGTTTCAAAATGTAATTCACCAAATTTATTCCCCAAAATCTACCGAAACTCTGTCTAATTGATTGCAGGGAAAATGATGACGAGTTACTACATGGATAACCTAGATAGTTCTGTCCAAGTAGCCAGTCGAACGTGCATTGCTGTGGAAGCGGCCGCTGATCTTCTAACCTCTTCTACAGTTTTAGGTCCTCATCAGATAGCAAGCATGATGAACTGAAGTGCTAGGATGATCGGTGGTGGTCAGACGACAGGGAACTGGTGTAGACCGTTAATAGCAATGAACCGGGGACTGCTATTTGCAAGAATCCGCTGGTTGCCCGCACTGCTTTCCAGTTAGCCCCTTCAATTCATACCGTCAGGTGTCTTTAGCTTACGAAGGCTTCTATCCATTTTTAGGGCGGTCGTTTTATCCCAGATTTGCCTACTTATTGTAGTAGTATAGCAGTACTATAGGATTGCCGTGTACACAGCTGCTAAAGAACGTTGACCAGCATTTGGCTTGACTATAGCAGTATTATGGTACTACTGTGAAAGCAACTGCTGAACAACTTTGACCGTCATACAACTTGATTAGCCAAAGTACAATTGCGCCACTCCAACGCACACACGGAATCTGGGAAAGAAAATGCGAAAATATATATGAAGCGAAATTCACAGTATTTGCTTCCAGTCCCGACATTTTGTTTGAACCACAGAAGCCTTTTCTGTCAACCTTTGTAGCGATTTAGCATATTATACGATCATTTAGAAAATGATAAGTTAAGATACAATTGTCCGAAAACTCAGATTGTTTGATCTACCAGATGGATCTAATTGTATGGTGTGACGTAAATTTCAGATGACCTACTTTGCTACAAATTAGTGTGCAGCGCCGTTGTGACCGCCTCCTTTATAGGTGTCCAGGTTCCGCTATCAGTCATAAACTGACAGATATCAAATTTCATAATATGCAGTGAATTCTAGTCAACCACCACTGTCCAAAAGATAAAATCAGGTCAATAAAAATATCTTGTTTTCACGTTGATTTTACTGGAGGACAGTTAATCTGAATTAATTAGAAATGGCTTCCATGATCTATCCTAGTCTATTTTACTCTGTTTCCAAATTATTCAACGAATTGTCGTCTTTGTCTTGTAAGGATGCACATTTTCTCGTATGGGGCAAAAGCTTTCAGTGCTTGTTCCTCATCACAGTGGAATGAGATACTCATTACCACTGAAGAACGTGTGCAGAAGAAACATATGCCCAAGTGATTATTAGCCACCTAGCTTAGCTGCAGGCGTTAAGTTTCAGGTACAATTTGGTGAGTTTAGGTTTAGTTGGCATGACTGTCGAAAGCTCCAACGGAGCGGCCAAACTTTGTTATGTCCAATACCTAGGTAAACAACAAATTTAACCATGATCAAATGCACTGTGAAAAAGAAGCAATAAAGAGTGTTCTTTTCTGAACCGATAATGTAGGAGTATGGAATAAACACTATACTGGATGGAAGAAATAAGCGACGAAGCAGGCCGACTAGCCTCTAGTACATGCACTGGTTTGACGTAATTCAACATACCTTTGATGAAAGGTCGTCCAAACTTATTTGCTCTGCCAACCCTCCATGGATTGCACAGAACCTCTTGCTCAACAATTCTTTGGAATCCAAACTGGTCGAAGTTGTGTTCCAAGAAGAGTCAACAGTTTTCTCATTAATCATTCTCATTAATCGGTGCACAACAAATAGTGGGAACGTTGCTCAATTTTTCACTGCGTGGATTTAAATAAGCAAGGACAAGGAACATTGTTCTATGAAGAGTGCACACACCGTTACTTAGGATGGCGTTACTGTGGAATATAGGCAGCTCGGGTGAACGCCTTGTTTGTTGTTTAGTTCACCGAGTTTGGCAGTTTGATTTCGAATGTGTCATCTCCAATGGGAAAAAGTCCTCAGCGTGTGAGTGGGTAAATTCCTCCTCTTCTCCATGTGCTTATATAGGTTCGAAACGGTACCGAATAACTCTGGAGAGATTGGCTTGTCCGAGGTAGCTTTCGCGTAACTTGATTTGTCGGAATAGAATGTGTTGTGCTTCCGCTTTCTTTCATCTGGTTAGTTCATTGGACGCCTTCAGTTCCACAGTTCTTTTCCCCCTTTGTGAATGGTCCGTTTCCTTCCTGCTTTGTGGTCTAGTTTTGTTCCGCTCGATTGTTAGACTGAATAGCATTCTACTTTCAGTTGTACCATTTCTTCGATCCGATTGGTCAGTTGGTTATCGTTAGGTTGTTTGGTTTTCCATATGGTTCGAATTTCCGAAACATTATTACTGATATCGTTAATGCCTTGCGGTCATTTCAGTAATGTTTTCCCTATCTGAAAGAGTAGTTATTTCCTCTTCTGGTTTGGTTAACCAAGTAGCCTGGCGGTGGTTTTCTAAGCAACCCCATAAGAAGTTCCTCGGGTACCATTATTTTTTAGTATCCGCTAAGGCCTTCATCTTCGATCTTGTTTTGTTTCAGGGCGTCTCGATTCGTTTGAATAGTGTTTGAATACGTTCTTTTGTGACAATTCAGATATTTGCTGAAGTTGTTCAGAATCCGGTTCGTGTGCGCTTCTTCCCTGTATACTTCAGTTTGCGGTTGTCCATCCGTTGTCACTGTGACGAGCTCATCTACAAATGCCAATTTGTTATCTTCGTTTCCATTATGAATTGGTTGTCGGGAGGTCAAGCTGAGTCAACAACTCTCATTTATAAAAACTGTCTCAATTTCAAAATTTTCCCTGCAAGAAATGTGTCGAAAAGCCTGTAACAGAACAGCTGTTTTCTCAACATCATCAAAGATCACCAGAAGCGCACGTCCTGTAAGTAGCAGAAGTAATTCATGCCTTCACGCCTCTTAAAAGGCGATGGACGATCTACTTTTGAGTCACGGCAGCTATACATCCGTGTTTCAGATGAAACAATGGGACATGCTCAATAGAATAAAGTTAAAAACCCACACTAAAGTTTTAGCATACCCCACATAAATAGCACTGGCGGTGGTTCACAGCCAGTACGGTCGAAAATTGTGTGCGGTGCGAGGGACTAATATAAGAATATATGATCGGTCGACTTGTTTGGCGGAAAGCTGAGTTGTGAAACATAGGCCGACGTACACATGCTTTAATCTTCATAATATTGGTTTCGGTGAATACAGTGCTTCTTCCGAACAAGAGAGCCCCGACGGGGCGGTACTCTGAGAGAGAAAATAATTTTGGTGATGCATATTTTCACTGGATAATAACTTAAACGGAGATGTGATGACGCTTATCTTCAACTTTTGAAGAACTCGTCGTAGTAAACTAGCAAACTGTTGAAGGCTTGGGAGTCACATTTAACGGCTAGTCGGGTACATTGCACAAGACGGGGACACTGACTTCATGAGATAAAAGACAGCCAAGAAGGATATTCTGCGAAACTTAATTATCGGTAGAACAGTGCTGGATATTTACGTTAAATCTACAAGATATCCACAAGGTGTTGGGATAAGAGTGACCTTTGATTTTCTCAAAAAACTACACTTGAGATGAAAAAAGAGTGCGATAGTACCTGTTATGATGTCGAAACATTTTCTCAGCAAATCTCACAAGCCCGTTCGTAACCCAACATCAACACGAACCAAGCAAAAGTGTGAGTGTGAGAGTGTGTGTGCAACATCAGAAGTTCGCCGTTGGTGGTCAACTAAAGCACACGTTCTGATCTGGACTGGAAGCACATGAAACCACCGTTTCCCCTAAACTGAGGTAATTTCTGGACTGCAGTAGCAGAAAAAAAGTTCGAACGAGACTGCCGAAGGGACTTATCCAGACCTTTCACGAATGCAACTGTAGGCGAGTGAAAATCAACTTTGACCAAATTGATTTGTCTTCCTTACATTCATCCACGGGAATTTGAACTTTAGCATTTTGCCATGTTTCGAATAGTGTTGCATTAAACAATATAAAGTAAGAAAAATATGTTTCTTTCATGTTAATATACAGGCGGAATGTGCACTTCTATACGACCCTCCTCGGGAGCCACCAACTCTGGGAGCTGAACATTCCTGGTGATCCTTAAAGGTGTTTTTTTAGACAGAGGGAATTGCATGAACTCAGTGAGCAAAACAGTTTGCACTGAAGCGTTTCATCCTGGCGTCGTGTTGCTATTATCCTTCGAGGTATCGCCTACAAGTTGGGTACGGAATGAGTGCCCCAACGGTGTGCTTCGATAAAGAGAGAATGCACAACCCCACGGTAGATGCAATGATTCGAAGGTCATGGGTCAAAGCTAGTCGACTGCTAATGTGACCAAAGAAACAGGTGGTCGGTATGACTGAATCAGTATCAGTGATTCTAATCCATCGTTTGCATTTACGAACAACATGACATTTATCTTTATTTTTATCAGTTATCGGGAAGTATCTACATAAATTTCGGAGCTGGGCTTGAAATAAAACCAGATGTGAAGTGTCTTAGTCCATTGCCGGACAAAAGCGTTCTAGAAGCACGTGAAAGCGAATTAAAAACACTTTCACGAGCCTGGTATATGGCAACACAATTTGCAATGTAAAACAAAGTTGAGGGGGTTGGCAGTTCAGATACGTTGAAGTTAAACACAACGAATGTCAATTCAGATAACATTTCCTGCAGGAAGACCTCCCGCAAAAGTTAATGCGATATTAACACCGAATTTCAGAAAAGTTTGGGGGCCAAAGTTTCTGAGCATCGTTTCCACTTTGACACGAAAGAATTATAAGGTTAGCCTTTTAGGGCAGAGAGGAACCAATCAATAATAATGGAATTAAAAATAGACTCAGAAAAACATTATAAACATGAAAGTTTCTGGTGTTTTGAGGTGGGGACTGAGTCGCAATGACTGACGGCAGAACAAGGGAATCGCAAATCCTTCCAGTGTCAGTAGAATGGATAGCTGACAGCTGGCTAGCTTATGCAGCCGGGTTTCACGTGGCGGTGTGAGGCTACCAGTGCTGAGAAATCATCAACAAAAGCCCAAGGTGATCGAAAGTATTCCGCTACTTGGCTAAACAGTCGTAATACTCACTAGCCCCCAGAGAACGGCAAAATTCATAAGTGAAATCCAGAAGGAATCACCAGCCTGAGGGCTCTTAGCTGAAATAACGAGGTTCCAAAACCCAAAACAAACTAATGCCAAATTTTTCCTAAATCTGTTGGTAGTGAAATTAGATAACCCATAATTTCCAACACTAATTTGTTGTGTTAATTAGGAGGACTATTCCTAATTTTATCCATCTCTGCATTAAATGGCCAATCTGATAACATCGTCACTTGACCTCATGAACCTCTTGTATCAAAAGTGAAACTCAGTCCAGCAGTATATTCATTGTTTTGGCAGACTTCTCTTGACATAATGGCTTCTTGAGCGGCTCTTAACTTTTTACTATTGGACGAACAAATTTAGCTTTGTGGACTGATGGGAACTGGTCAATCTTGGCTTTTCACTTTGGGAGAAAAGAACTCAGTCTATCGCTCCGGCAAGCAAAATTTGACGGAGCCATTCAAAGTTGGTCAATAGAGGTGGGTAGTTTTTCTAGAGAAGAAAACTAAAGATGTTTTATTGCATCTAGATCCCAGACACTATAAAAACAGCCATGAAGAATAAAACAAACTGACAGAGGATGGTAGTTTCAAATATAAAAATGGAATCTACCGGTTAGTGTCGGGGGGATTTGGTAGTGCCAGTTCTGCGACAGTTTGTTCAGCATACTGTTGACCGCAAAAGGCTTGGTGACTGCCTACAAACATGCACGTACCGTGCACAAATTTGTATTGCTTTAGCTTGTGCCATTTTCTCAAAATCCAGTCACTTGCCTAAATTTAGTTGGTTTCAACGCTTTTTCGATTTTCAGGACTAACCTAAATACATTTCTATTTAGTTTCATCTTCGAACACAAGCATTAACGTAGGTGTTCATTGGAGTTTCCTAGTAGGCCACTAGAGTTTGGCAGCACCCATCTAGTGACTCGGTTTATGGAGAATTTGGCGCTTGTGCCAGGCGCCGAACTTACTTCAAAACTTGGTCACGGAAACCGTTAAGCAGTTTATTATCCATACGGGTTAGCAGTTTTTATGAGACCGTAATTGAGACTTCCGCCATAGACCTATTTTTATCTAATTGGTGTATTTTTTCTGCGCGAATTGAGTAGCTAATTAATCCACACTTCTGAAGCATGAATCAACATCACCTTCAACTGTAAAAACCGTGCACATGGTGTGCAGTGTTTATAGCTGCACATACACTCATCCTCACCTATATGGATTTATACTGTCGGGTTCGCCCAGGCAGAGGCCATTAACTGAAAACAGTCTAATTAGCCTCTCTTTGGAAGCGCCCTCATTTGGATTAATACCCTGCCGACAGTACGGAAAACTAATAAATAATGCTCCTTAACTTTTGGCGCTGATATAGTGCAACACTGCAGATGGTGTACAAATGCCGCGACCACTCATTCGATCTGCCCGATAAAATACTCCCTTCGCCGTTCACCATGATAGTCAAGAGAACACCGTCAGATGCATGACATAAGAAACATGCGTCTGATTCAACGATTGTGTGCGATCCAGTTAAAAAACATGGCCCTTTATCAAACAACAAAGTTCGGCAAATGTCTTCCCGGATGTTTCCATCAAAAGAGCCGTTTATCGCGCTTACAGGGCATCATTAAACTGAAATTTACCTACACTGAGTTAATGCGGCATACACATTTTGAGATGGACGCACGCGTGGAAAATTGTTGGCTTTCCAATCTGGCATTTGGCACGGCTACATTTTCCGGACAAAATAGGTTGACCTTTTCTACAGATTTACAATACACTCATACTATAAAGCATTTTAGGAAACTCTTCGTATATTTTGGCGATAAACATTCATTTGCAGATTGCACTGGTGTTAGCGACGGCCTCAGCTGGACCTGTCTTGTATGATGTTACATCAAGACCTATTTTACTTTCGTCTAAAAAGTGTCTTAAGGTCTACTCATTAGCAAGTGTTCACCTGCTGGTAATTTTACCTATTTGTCAGTGAAGTAAAATTTACTGAACTTAGAGCCCGGCTCATAAAATTAAGATGAAAAACGGTCAGGCCGTCAATATCGGTCGGATTCATGGTAGTTGTGTCTTGATGATACTGGCTGAAGGTTGACACGTAAGACGGAAATCATCCGAATAAGGCGAACGAAAAAGGGTTGATGTTGTGCCATATCACAGTGAGGATAATAGCAGCTTTCTTTTGGAAACCTTATGGAAGTGAAAACCGAAAAATCTTATGGATATTAATGGAAACATTTTGGCCAAAATTTGCAAATGCGTTAGACTCTGGTTCTGCGTCCCTGTTATAAAACCTTAATTCTACAACTCTCCAGTGATAAGTTGGTGAATCGTGATTATCAATTGGGATTATCGGGCCTTCGATCTCCGTGCAATTGACATCTAAGGTCAAAAATTGCTGTCTCGGTTTTATAGATAATTCAGTTAACAGTACCTGTCTTCTCGTAAGATGGTCACCTACATGTCCCATCTGCATGTTCGGATCGGTCACGTGCATAAAACTTATCCCGATTAAGAACATCATAAACGAGAGATTCAGCTGGGTTTCAGGTAAGTCCACCTCCAAACCAAACTGGTAGACAGATAAGTGTGTAAGTCAAAAGATTATCCTCGTCCGACATAGAACTTTAATGGTCCAGGTTAGAAGCCGCATTAGCAGGGCGAAATCGGTGAGTCATCAGTGCCATCTGGTTCCTCTGATGAATGCTGTCTGATTTATTCAGACAATGACAGATAAAGCCCTTATTGTTACACTTATTTATCACACGCATACTGCACAAATAAACAAACAAACAGGGGTTTCGATAGTGTCCGTATGTGAAAAGCGTAAAGTTGTTGGATTCCCCTGATAACTCAAACAAGGGGAAATATATTGCGCACAATTCAGTGGCCCAGAATTTCGTTTGCAGATTTCTTTCGCAATAATGCCCTTACGATTAATGCCCTCTGATTAGATAAGTTATTCACAAACGCATTACTTCTAGAGGAGTTTTTCCCTTAGTGAATGCGGAGCTTCGGCAAATAGGTTTAACTAATTAATAGGGGCGAGCAAATATCTGAGCAAAAAGCACATTTCATGTTCAGAGTAAGTCTACTTGACATACGAGTTTTAAGTGTTACTTAACCACGCTCAGCCCTATAACCTATTTACACTCAGCCGTAATGATCAGTGTGGTTGAGTTTCGAGTGACTTTTGGCATGGTAAATAATACCAGTGGTAACAGTTTGTACATCGGCTGTTTTTACGCAGTCAAGCATAGATGATGTGAAATATCGTAGTAACTACGTGATCCGGTACCTTGTTCACGTGTAAACGCGTAAAAGTTACATAAAGTGTGACTACACAAGGACTACGTTCGCGTTTATTGAATTCATTAAGTCAACGACAACCATTCGCTTTGAGAGGCAAAAGGCGCTCTTCAATCTGCTCAGACGTTCCGTGTTGCATTGAATGGCGTCTTAACCAGCTGAGAACGTCAACAGTTAGTTTGGTTTTAGGTATGGAAGCTGAATAAAGCTGTTATCGAAACTACTTGGCCATCGTTAGACTAAGGGTGTATGGCTGCTGCGCACCAGCGTTTACTACCGATGTAAGGAGGGAAGCCCTTCGTTGCAGAGTTATTCATTAGGAAAACGCCAACCAAAAAGTTACAGACTACTGGACAGGAAAGTTAAACTCTCATTTGCACGTCGTTTTTTTTAAAACTGAATATCTGTCTTCTTCTTGAATGCGTCTTCTTGAATTCTCTTGGATATTCATTGACTATCGCACAATTGCAAGCAAAAACTGCAAAGCAGCTCCACAAATTCCGTAATAAATCCCACCTTCCATTAGATCAAGGCGAAGTTACGAGAACACACATACTACTAGCATGCGTCATTAGTAGTACCCACCGTTACACTGATATGTTGCTGTCGATGTTGATGATCATGATAACGTATGAAAACGCCACCCGTTAAAGACCTTATAGATTGAGGCGTGAGTTTTCTAATTTAGATACTTCTAGTTAACATTTAATATTTAAACGGATATTTGCTATCGACTTTCAACTAATAACACTAAAATTTGGTGGATAACTGGAGAGAGATTATCAGAACGTTTACATTACACTCACTGTCTGAAGGCACATAATCGCGCTGATTCGGAGACGCCCTTCTTAAGCTCATTATTTCTTATTACTCTTACAAATAATAATTGTCCTATCGCATTTGCCTAAACTTCTTCTTAGGACCAGGCTTTAGAACCAGGCGAACGTGCGGCTATTGTGCTATAGATGTGGGAGTTAGCGAGGCTGCGCAACTGATCTACACTGTCAACACTGACCAGTATGATACCGATTACAGAGCTCACGTTCACTTTACTCGGAGATTTTGAATGCGGCGGATCATGCGTGCTCAGGGTATCTGCTCTACTCAGAACAGATACAAGCTTTTTACTGACACGGAATACAGGTCAGCAAGATCTATAAGCGAGATCTGACCTCATAACCTACGCTTCACTCCTTGACCCAGACAGTACGTGCCATCTAGTTTTGTCCTGCCAAGGTTAGCGGCTCTGTATAAACTTATAAATCACTACAGACACTTGAGTACTGAGTAGTGAATAGCACTGAGGAGTACAATTCAAAGTGTGCTAGTACAGCTAAGTCGTGGGTTTAATCCCACAAACTCTCCTACTCTTAGCTGTTTCACACGGGACGAGAACTTTTGACCCTCGTGCCCATGGTTTATTCCTGACAATGAGGATCAACCAGTAAACCGTTTGTGAGAGCAGGCATTGTACCATTCGGGTTATTATTGCTGTTCTTGTAGCTATGATTCGCTCGGCTGATGCTAGGAGCCGCTTTCGGTAACTCACATTGGGGCCGCCAACAGGTCAAACCACTGTTGCGTACAAATCAGTCACACACGGCCAGCTATTCCATCAGGGCATCAAACCTCTCGTCGGCCTATCCATCCACTACTCAACTATCGTTTTAGTTCTTGCAGTGATTCGAGGCTGAAACAGTAACCATGGGTTTTAAAACTTTGGTTGTGAGGTATTCCTCTCCGGTCTAAATAATCACAAACGTTTTACCATTTGAAAGCTTAGATACGTAACTACTTTTCCAGTCGTTTGGGTTGCCAGCGTCACTGGCAAATATGCGAAGTGGCTAATTCGTGATTGACTACGTGACCAGTCGGATGTAATAACAAATCAGGCTAAAGATTGAGTCCAGCGAATATCAAGCTTCCAGTGGTCAGAGAAAAGGGTTATGATCAAGGAGTCTCCTACGAAGAATGCGTCTCAATATCTGAATAAATATGCCGAGCATTGAAGAACCTCACATTGCAAGACACTCAAAAAATCTCTCGGCCGTATTCATTCAGGTTATAAGCATGTTTGAACAGTGTGGTACTTGGAAAGAGTGACTGGAGCAGGCTACGCTAACAGGTATCAAACCGAAAATAAGGGTACGACTTGTGGATGACACATTTGCCATTTTAAAGAAGAATGAAATATCACGAACGAATCAAACGCTGAACAACTTTCTCCCCGACAACCACTTCATGAACAGAACGTTCGTGGATGTGCTCGTCACAAGGACAACGGACGGACAACTGCAAACTGAAGTGCACAGGAAAGAAACGCACACGGACCCGATTCTGAATTACTTCAGCAACCATCCGAATTGTCATAAAGAACGCGTGTGCGAACACTTTTGACCTCCATTTGTTTTGCTCATCTGTACGCGCTACTCACCTTGCCTCAAAGGCCGTCCCGTTCGACACTGTGTCTGTGTGAATGTGCGCAGCCGACCTACACACAGGCGTGTTCGTACCTCTTTTGGTGAGCCTGTCATGACCTGTCCTCTCATGATTCCCGTGTAGCAGTATCACCAATCAGAACCACGAGATTGTCTTCGGAAGGGACGACCGCAACCCACACTACCGAGCCAACATTCCGCTCGCTGTTGTTTGGTATGCTGACCTTGACACTGCACTGTGCTGGTCAGTGACAGACTTGTGCGCTTGCTGACACCAAGAACGTGGACAATTGAGGTTTGTTGTATAAATTTACTTACCTTTGTTTAAACAGTACCGCAGACTTTCGAATCCAACAAATCGAACCTGTGTTTTGGAGTAACTTTATGTTGGCATTTTGGAATAATTGTTTTTTTTTCTATAAACTGCTTGGGGTAGGGCCCTTAAGTTCGACAGATATCGCTTAACAGTAATGTTACACAGTCAGGCTGATGCCTGTGATTGCCTACAGTAGTTCCATACCAGATTTTTTCATCTTCCTAATTGTTCACTGCCGTTGGGGCATCTACATGCTTACTGACCAACACGGTTTATTGATTTGCTCGCCAAAAAACCAAAGACTTCGTGTGGCGGATATTGAGACAGCCTGTCATTTCCGGTCGTGAAAATTGACGTAAGTATTAAGCGCAGCGTAGAGCTGTGTCTTCGTTGCTGGACACCTTGCAGAGAGAAAATGATGGCGTAGCGAGGGTTGCAATCTTACGACCACCAAAAGGCGAGGTTGCTTTCAGCGGGAATGTTGGTATGACGGGAATATATTGTAATTACGTCTGCGGTTTCATACGATCTACCCAACAAAACGTGCCCATGGAGGCTTGGTTACACCAAGATAACTGTTAAAAAGCTTGCCGCACTTTAATTACTGACCCGCTCCGGTGATCACCTGGACTATTGTAGTTCCCTCTGCTGCTTCTTGACACATGTTCCAGGTCCACTGTGTTACGAGAACGCACATAGACCGCAGAGGACACGGTGGTGCTAGAGACCATAGCTCTCCTTCTACCCAAAACAGAAGGACGCTCTGATAATTATGACAAAATATGTCAATAAATGGTCCAGTTTTGGCTAAACGTGCCAAGCCTTAAAAATCTCAACCACTTGAGATTTGAGGTTATACGAATGGTGCGGGAATAGTTAAAAAAAAGAACTTGAAAGTGCATAACCTATATACTTTCCGCAGAGCAGCTCAAAGTTTAATGTTGTTATATGTTTGGATGTAAATGCTCAGAGTTGAGCCGTGTTTGCACATTAATGCTTTTGTACTTTAGCGTTGGTGTAGTGTAGCGGAGTCGGACAAAACATCGCGTGTATGTTTCCAAAGAAAAAAGGAAAAACAGTGTTTATGCTTAGGATCGTGTAGTATGGAAGGTAGCTCTATATTCCAATAGTCTGCTATCCGGCTGACTGCCATGCCATTCTAAACTATCTCTATCTATCTCTATCTATCTCTGTCTATCTATCTATCTATCTATCTATCTATCTATCTATCTATCTATCTATCTATCTATCTATCTATCTATCTGTCAATCAATCTATCTGTCTATCTATTAGCCCCTCAATCTATCGCCAATGGCGGAATATTTCCGTGAACTAACTGAGGTCGTGACAAAATATGTGCTAGTATTCCGGTGCAATCTAAAAAATCATTCGAAAGAAAATTTGGCGGAACTCTCACGTTCAAGTTAACACAAACGTATCACTTCATATTCCGTTTAACCTATAAAATGATAGAAAGTCTATTAATTCACGGAAAAAGCAAATGGTTTGAGCAAGCTGAACACAGAGTTCTCTTTTAGGTGCTAATACTAGTTGACCAGGACAGCTTATTTAGGTCAGTAAGAGTTTCTCATTTAAAATGACAAAAAATATTTCTGAACTGGGAAATTTCAGAAATTACTTGAAATCCTCTGAATCCTCTGAATCCTTGAATCCTCTGAAAAAGTAGTAGGCCTGCACTGTCGTCAAATCTATGGTTTACGTCAAGGTGTGAAGAACTTGTAGCAAAGGTTGGATATCCCGAAACACGATCCAGTCCACAAACTCAGCTCTTATTTGATTTCCGGGCAAACAAGCACTGTGGGGAATGGTTTCGAGATAATTTAATGGCACTAAAAGCATGGCCATTGTCTATCCCCTATAAAGTAAACGACCATTATAGGCAAATAAGTTCTGAAGTTTTACTGGTGTTCGCTTTTCGAGGGAATTGTAACAATCATCCTTCTCTCCCATGAAAGTCTGCTAATTGTGACCATCATTCTAACCAGAAGACCTTTCTAAAGACGTTTGTCTGGTTCTCTTTTTCCGGTAATCCGAAACACTAACCTATTTTGCTGAATCGATCATTCCTGGAGAAATGCACGCCGAAGCCGCCGCATAATTCTGAAAATTCATCATTATTGAAAGTCTTGCCAGACAGGAGAGGTTTTTCAACATGAGGCTTCAGTAAATCTTAAGTATACTACATCCGTGAACAAAGGATCGTCAAAGGGCTAAGTGCTGCTTATTCACAAAAGCGTATCCGGATTTTGATTGACAACTTTCTAGTTTGTTTCCTCATGACATATTACTCATGGTGAGCCTATGAATATTCCGTAACAAAACTCTGTGGTAGTTCAGTCATGTCTAGAACCAAAAAATCACAAATCACGGGGCTAATTTTAGATCCCCCATAAAAGACGAAAATGCAGGCCAATCTTTTGACTTCGGTTCATTGCGAGACCGAACTAGATCTTGTTTCATTCTTATAAGACAACGACGAACAAACCAACAGCCATCTTACGGTGTCTTCTCAGCTTCTCTGTTCCGGATGGATCGAGTTCATAAACCTAAGATAATAGTTGGAACGCGTTGAAGGCTATATTTGGTGGTTGCACTTCCGTTTTTCTATTTTTTAATACTTCACTAAACATTCTTGAACAAAATGGCTTGAAGCTGTTACCCCTTCATTTGGGTGCAGACGGCCGGTGGATAGATGACACAGGAGACGTCGATTCTGAAGGAACATTTGAGTGCACTGGACAGGCAACGTGGGGCGTGAGGCTCATTACTCACACAAAAACATTTACGTTGACAGTTCAAGAAACCAACCATGATCAGTTTCTTTTTGCGAATTCTTCTGAAATTTAAAAAAACTTTAGGGGATTTTTTCATGTTTCAACGGCCTACACAAAGTCAAGGAATATCTGCTGACATAGCTAAACGACGAACTGATCATAAACAGTGCTTGTGATCTTGCACGTGCAAAGATGGACGTTCAAGATCTGAACATGCCATTTGGTACGGCCTTAGTTCTGTCCGCATACCAACCGTAATTGCTACCGTTGTGGTGGCAAGCAAAACCTAGTGAATAGAAAAGAATTTCCTGCGGTCAATTCCAACCATACCACTTGCGGCAGGTCGTCATCATCTTCGATAGCATAGCACTTATTCTTCGTTGCCATAATACGACAAGTCGGAATTTTCCGTACACGTCTAGCTTCACTCGTTAAAATCCTCAGACGACGCCAACAGTTAAAGTGAAGCTAACAACACTCAGGTTATTTTTGTCGTTTCTGGGTGGACACCTAAAAAAACCGAATCACCTGCTCTAGAAGTTCGTCCTGATCATTTTTAGGTCTCTCCCACTGTCACACACTTAGATATGGAAGTAGAGTCTGCTTCATGAATGGCCACTATTCATAACGGCTTTTACGAACAGAATTTTCCGCTTGTTAACCCTTCTGCGCATGTAATTAACAACTATTCAAGTGAGAACGTGCAGCTTTCGGGTTTCATAATGCTGACTATGTTGGGCAACGATAGTGAAAAGTGTATTGTAGCAGTCCATTTTTCTTATCAACAAAGGGGACTGTTGCTGTGAATAAATGATACGATTGGATTAAAAGTGTATTTTTTCTATACCCCATGACAGTATCTAACGCGAATACTGAAGCCGCAGAATGCGTTTGCTTAGTCATTTCAAAAACAACTTTGGCGGGATATCTCGGGCATAGCACCGTATGGAAACGAGATCGCATTTTCGACAGATACACTCATTTGCATATCAATTTGGTTTTCATGAGAGACTCAACTGAATCTCTCGTTTATGATACTCTTCAACTTAACGTGCTGCACAAAGGCCGTCTCATGTTTCAGTTAGTACGATATTCGAGATATCGCAGTATATTTTCATAAGGGAAACTATTCACAAAGTTGCTCAAAACTCTTCTACAGTTTCGCCTTTCTGAGGATTCATCAGGTAGGCGAAGTTCCCGAGTTTCCATCAACCTTATGTTCTGCTCAGTGTATCCCAACCACAACCAGTTCTGTTTACTAAAGGAACAGCTCTACTCGATTCCATACCAGAAATGTTTTGCGACGACCTAATTGAGCAAGTATTGTATTTCGAGTGGATTCATCCACTAGGTGAAACCCAGAAGAACGTTAGACCAAGTCGTGTCTGCTGACTTCCGAATGCTAACCAAACATGTGATTGCTGGTGAGTTTCCAGCACCCTCAGCTGACATACTAATAACTAACCTATCCAGAACAAGTGTTTTCCAACTCGGACATTCGCAGTGTATATTTCCACATGCCAATTACTCACTATTCTCTAGATCTAACTGACATTCTGATACAAGTTGGCTCGCATCAATATCAGTTAGTCCCGATGGGACATAACAGTTAACATGGTAGGAACTTATGTCTGGCAGAAATGTATTACCCTTGCGTTATCAGTTCTGAACGGTTGTGTTGATTACATGGATGATACTTTCGTAGTCGGTAATTCGCCTGAAGAAAATTCAAAGAACTCGGACAATGTGCTGGGTTGACCAGGTGAGTTAGGTTTTCAGGTGTATGTTAGCAAATTCCTGTTCACAGCAAGAGCACTCAAAAATTTTTTCTAGATGTAGTTTCGAGTGCAAGAGTGGGACCATGTGTGAAGAACATCGAGGCAATTCTAGAATGTCCTAGCCCAAAAACTGTATTCGTATTAAATCGGACTTTGCCGGTTTCCACATAATTCAAGAGGTCAAAATGTTTGACTGAAGAGTTTTTTTGGAGTACTGAACAAAAATTCTATTCATTACGCCGAACCTTAATGGCCCCTAAATTTACGGCTACCGTCTTTCATGGGAACTGTCCGGTGCATGTTCCGACCGGTGCTCCAGAACTGGGTTTGACTGCTGTATTATCCCAGCTGCAGAATGGGGAGAACAACATCACTGCGTAGATTTCCACAGTCCCAGCAACTTTTCTACAGGTGAACGAACGCCTGCTTTCGTTTGGACTTGTGAAGAGTAGGACGATTATTTCATTGCACAGGGAGAATCAAGTTGCCAGTTCACCACCTAAATTTCCACTGTCGTAAAAAGGAGAGAATGAGGACCTAGGGGAATTTAAAGTCATCTCTTCTTTTAAAGGGTCTAGTTCCAACTGAGGTTAAATGTACACCCTTCAGGTGCCCGAATATCTTCCGAACGAAGTCACAAATACGTGTGTGTTCTATAGGTAGCAGAAATACAATCCCTTTTTGGGAACCGCTGATTTTAAAGTTCGGACAAAAGTGCGAAACCTCTTGGTGAGCCAGTCAGACTCACTGAACACCAGTGCGACGATGAGCAAAGATTACGATCGATATTATGGCTGACTTGCAAAGGCGCCGCCACAAAAAGGGGTCATGCTTGCTGCAAAAGGCTCCCACACTAAATGGCTTGAAGCTATTCTCTGGGGCGGGGGGATTGGTGGGGGAAAAGATCAAGGAGTAAATAAATTTGCTATCTGTTTGGGAGGTACAGTTCACCGAAGAAGATCGTTTCCGATAAAGGTACTCAATTTCAAAGCAGTAAATTCGTTTATCTCTTCAAGTTTAACGGCATTAGACGGTCTGTTACAGTATCATACCGTCCGGCTGCTACTGGCCTATTTGAAAGCAGATGGATAAATACACAGATGTGGTATGAAAGGATTCATTGGTTAAATGCTTTGAAAGTTGTCAAACCATACCGCAGTATACGACGACGGAGTCACCATCGAAAGTACTGCTTAAAAGACTAATCCAAACACGACCTAGTATGGCCGCCATAACAAAAAGAAGTACCACATTAGAGGACGATAAACAGACGCATGCATATTGCAAGGCGTAGACGTTCGAATCAAGCGTGTACACTGGTTGCGCCGGTTCGTACAAATTTCTCTGCAAGAAAAGGGGTAAACCATCTCAGTCTATAGAGGTTGAAAATGTATGCCCACATAGAGACGCTAGGAAAGTAAATGTTAAGCTACCATTTATAACAACCTAAAGCATGACAGTAAGACCACTACTTCAGGCATCTGTTTTGACTGCTCCTGACCACGATCCGGAATTTACACCACCCATATGATTCCTTTAATCTGTACAACGGTACGACCTAACGGAATGATATGGTTCTGACCTCATTAAACTACGTCTCATAGAGATTGTGACACTGCCAAATAAAATGTTGTTTATACCACCTTTAAAGCAGCATTCATTATGAGTCTGTAGAGAAGAAAAAACAGCAACAAGGTGGGAAGTAATGTGTCTTCCTTTGCTTAATTCATACTTACTCCTGTTCACCCTATCCGCTTCACACGTGTTACTGTTACTCATGTGGTGTGTGTAGGTGTTGAGGTTACAGACTGATCTAACGCACTAACTGGCTGTCTTCATGGTTCACTTTCGACAAGATGATGACGTCTTTTGAATTTATTCTCATGTAAGCATTAGGTTACATGTCAGATAAGTTCATTCGTCTAACGGCATTTTCAGTTTCATGCTTAGGGAATGCAACATGTATTCCGTACGTCCATTTATCTGTGCGGCATATACAGTAAAACAAAGAATAAGCCCAATAAACTACTAATGAGGTTGCTGGAAACTCCCACAGCAACCTCATGAGTAATCCATTACGTGTATTGTGTTATCTCGAATATTTTGTCAACCAAAAAATGAGGTGGCATGGTTCAGCACATTCAGTTGAAGTGAACCATCATAAACGAGCGATTCAGCTGGGTTCCAGGTGAGTCTGCCGGAAAAATCAATTTGGTGTGCAGGTGAGTGTTTTAGTCGAAAGAATAAACCTTTTAGAGACTGTCAACTTTTGTTCATCGTCACAGTGAAATATTACATTTGCAAAAACTAACCTTTCACAGGAACCAATAAATAAATCGGTTTATCACAGAGACAACAAAAGTAACAGTGTTTATAATGATTTGGTAATGATTGTTGCTTTGTTGTTTGCTGTTTCATATTACCGGTCTGTCTTGTTAGCTCTGATCAGTACTCCACCTGGAAAAAGTTCCAACGAATGCTGTTGTGTGAGTCTTTAAAATTAAATAATCGGCTAAACGAAGGCCACCTGAAGGCATCTCACGAATGAGGGGTTGAGTGGCGTTGCTAGTGACAAGTCGTCTGAATTAGTGGAAAACCGAAAAACAATTTATCATGGGTTTTCATCTTGGAAATATTTGAGATCCTTTTTGCAACAACAAGGTGTCACTTCTTTGGTTTTATGAGGTTTTTTCATTCATTGGGGTGCAGTAGAAAAGAGTCCGTTCCTTTGGAATTCTATCGTCGATGTAGGCGTTCCCCCTTAGCATAGTTCCTCTAGAAGGTACTGATCATCAATTTTCCAGAGCTAGATTTCGGCAAATATGAAATTCTACTCTTACTACCAAAATCTGCAATGGAAGCTGAATATTCAGTCAGCTGGAAAAAGCGTGAATTCTGTTACGAAGCCATCGTCTGAGGAAAGTTTGGAGAACCACAGAAGGGTTTATTGCTTGGTAATCTTTCTGTTAACAGACGAATTCTTTTGTGGAACGAAAACTGATTGTTGTTTCCTTGCTAGGTTTATCAACCGTAATGTCCCTTAGTACCTTGCACGTATTCAAGGTGACCAATTTTTGTCGTTCCTGGCAGGATTTTGCCTCCGAATTTAATAGAATTCGATCCCATTTTCCCGTTACCAAAAAACTGAGCAAAATGATCTATATCGTTTACTCCTAAAACCAAAAACGAGGGGTGAGTACGAAGCAGTGATGGTGCGGAAAGTTTTACGATCCCTGCCGTCTCCCTCATCATCGTTACTGTCTTTCGGGTTAGCAGTAACTGTAAAAGGCAATCATATGGGATAAACGTAGCAAAACCAGTAAACCACTATGAACCACTGTGAGAATTTTTGTCGGTCACGATTCCGTAACACAGAGTAGGGCATTGTGTATCCCTTACAAGAATGATCCACATGAATTGCCTGAAAACCTCCTGAATGAGGCATAAGCTCACCGCGGTTAAACGTTTAGTTTAATGAACGCGTAGGAGTTACTTTAATATGCGGACATGAATTCTTCCTCGTCTTCGGAGCAGACGTCCCTTGAATTGCCACACTCGACTTGAAAAACTTTTGACAGTTACGCTGTTGATATGGTTGTAAGCAATGAGGATGTTTCGAAGTTCCTACACGTGAAGGCATCTTATGCTGAAAATCCGAAAGGCACCGTGTTCTTGATGCACACCTCACTTGGCTTATAGAGGTTTGAAGATACGACCTTCTGGTTATTAGCTAAGTGCTATGCTGTTCGACCGGGAGTGGCTGAATGCCAGTGTGGTTAGCTTGCACCTTGGCAGAATGTACCACCACCATTAGTCAGACACAATTAACGTCAGGTGATCGGATGTTCACTGAAACCGAATCACTCCTAGATTCACCGGATTTACATTACTGATTTGTCCCGAAAGGCACGAAACAGCATAGTCTAACCACTTTCGGGATGGGATCTCGACCATAATTCCCAGATCTCCTTACTGCCCACAAAAGAATAGAGTATTCCAAATGTCGTACGGGTCATTCTTATCTGCAGGCATCACCCGAGAAACCAGATAACATCGAAGAGTGCGACTAGTAAATTGTGGCTGCGTATTTTATCTGGAGGTCGGCTACTCGTGTTGCTGATGAGCCAGCCATAGCTGGACATCATGGAACTCAGCTACTAGCTGGAATATCGCCGCTTCAAAGCATCTTACAAATTATTGAGCCCCACACAGAAGCTAACTCCCAACGAGAATGAAAATGCTATAAACAGGAGCTTTTTTTGCTTGAAGCATCCAATTTCAGCCTCGTATTCTGAAGTTAGAAATGATGTTTTTTACCCGAACATTCCATTTACGCTAGAACTCGTTCATGTTAGATTCTGGTAGCCCCAAATTTCTTGAACGTGATTGTCAGTACGGGTACAGACTGGACTAACAATAGAGCGAATAACAACAAGAAGCCGCATGGAATAAAACAAACCAGTTTATCGTGCGCAGTCTGGTTTTGAATCGTAATTTTGTCTTTTTGTTAGCAGTTTGCGTTGACAAGGAGTGCTGTGATTTGACGTGAAATTTATAACAATCGTCTGTTATTAGAATATACGAGTCAGGGATATCCACGTAGGCGGTTTATCCTTACCTATGAGGTTATTAGTAATTTCGACTAAACTCTGGATCTATGGGTATTCGGATGCGTGGATTTCATGACTCCTTGTACTTGTGCATGGAGACCCACTAGGTAATCTTCAAGTGAGATATATATGGACAGGAAGGAATATAATATGTGAAAACTTTTGCGCCCACATTTCAACAGGTGGACAACTAAGAGTTATCTTGGCGTGTATATCTCGTTTGCGTGCTCCAAGTAATGAGGGCCAAGCTGTTTAACTGTTCCCATCGCATAACCTAAAGCGGATTAGGCAGGTCGCTTGATAGAACCATTCTTGCGACTGGATTTGAAAGTTGCTTTCTAAGCAGGGGATAATGTTCTTTGCTAAGATTTTTCAAAATGTGCTTCAACAACATGGCAGGACCCAGCCATATACTAGACTGTTACTGTTCATTTCCCATCAACTTCCTACGCAAAGGATCATAGAGTAAACAACCATCCGTCTACGTTATTCAAGAAATTTCTATAGGTTTGGAAATATTAGTTTGGTCTTCATATCGAATTTCACTATGCAGAGGAGTTCGTCCTAATTGATTTGATTCTGATACAGGCGTTAACCAATGGTAAGATATTTTCTTTGTTAAAAGGTTTTCTACCACTGAAAATACTACCACAATAACCTGCCAAATGAGACCTCTTCCGTTAGTGACTTTAACAACGAAATAGGTATCAGGAGACCAAATGAACGTGGCACCGTCAGAGGGGCGATTTCTTCTGAATGATCTCCCATAGAGGTGACATGTTCGAAATGAAACACCCGTAGAAATCGATTTCCCACGATGGCATTTGATGCTTTAACTATATAGTTTTCTCATTTATTGTTACACGCGGTGACCCGGGGCCCTAGATTTCAATGAATGATACTGATTTACCCCCTTTTAGAACCCGTACGCCCCGGAACTGGCTAGTTTGCCTTAGAACTGGCTATTACCTGTGAGGGATCGTGGTAGTCCGTAAATTCACTCATGCTTCTACACTTCAAAAGTAACAAAACAAAACATGGGAAATACCTCCAGGAAGAAAAAACACGAATATTCACATTAACCATCTCTTGAGACCCGTCACTCAAGAGATGTGACGGAGGACAAATGGAGGGTGAATGTAATATATCCTGTCAAACTGGCGATCTGCCATCCTTAGGTGAATGGTAGGGCTTCAGAAAAGTTTTAAAAAATTCGCAAACTATTCTGAAATAATAAATTATCGATGGGATTCAAATCGAATAAAGTGCTATTATCCAAATATTGCAAACTGTAATCTCTCTCGAGTCCACTTAGTTACGCACTACCAATGATCCCGAATGACGAAGGAGCCGTCTATGACCAGTCTGCTTCTCTACCACGCAGAACAAAAGAAACGGAACAGCTTGATTGGATTTTTTGCTTGTGCCACGAAGTGACGGTACCATTCAAGTGAATTTACGGAATAAAATTTCATATTTTCGATATGCGCACCCTTCGTCCCTCGAAACACTATACCGACTTTTAACTAAAAGACTGATAATAAACCGAGCTGTGGTACTTTTGAGGCTTGATTTATTTTTGTGACGTTACAGTTTATAAGCCATCCAGCTGTATTAGTCTGTGTGTTGACGGATAAAGTCGATACCTTTTTTGCGCACTTACACTCCCAGATATGCTCTCCGGATTACTGCATTCTATCTCCTCCTCCAAAGTTCTACTCAAACTCCGGCCATTCACTCAGTTTTGTGAGCGCTGAGGATAAGGAACTGTCCAACCTAAGGCATTGCTTATTTTCACGGCTTTCTCACTTTTCTATGATCTCAGTTTTGTTACGCCGTAAGTATTCAACCACCCACAGACTTAATACACTACTCATAAGGTTGCTGAAAATTCTTCGAAAGCCCACGACCGGTTTCGCCCTTCTTGGGACTCATCGGGTTGGCGCCTTCCCAGAGTTTCCGCCAACCTTATGTTCTATTACAACCCAAAACATCATAAACGAGGGATTCAGCTGGGTTTCAGGTGAGTCTCCCGCAAAACCAAATTGGTTTGCAAATGAAGGTATTTCGCTATTCAACCACCTGTTCGAATTTCTCTTGCGAATTAAGCTACCCTTCTGAAACAGTCTTTATAGAACCCAACAGATTACGATGTAGGTTTATGAAGTAAATGCTGAAATAGATGGCGGCTTTCAAGGTTAGCTTATAGCCGTAATTTAGATGGCTAAATGGTTAGTTAAACGCTGAAATTCACCAAATGAACGGGAGTTACGTGGACACCTAGCTTGGCAACAAACATTATCGCTATATGTGAAGGACTTTCCGGCAGCCCAGTTGCAACGAGCTCAATTATTGTTCAAGATAGGTTCATCATTAGTTCGCACGCCTGATGGACCCATCAACACTTTCGGATGCTCTCGTGACCAACATAAGCGGCAACAGACACACCGACAAATAGTATACATGAAACGATGCCCCGACTAAAAGCAAACAAAATTTGTTGTCCGATCTTGTGCGTATAGCCTCGTCGAGTGCGGCACAGTTCCGTTCAGTCAGTGTTCCACCAGCGGAAAGTTACCTGGTTGCTAAAAGACGGCAAAGATAACTTCCGTACCTTGAAAAATCAAACTATCACGTGCAAATTCGTATTTTTGAAAACCTATGAAAATCTGATCTTATCGATAGTCATTTCCAGCCAGGTATTTGATTATATCTCCCAGTTTGCTTGTCGAAAATTGCACCTCACAGTGGGAGCTGTCACAATCTTTTCATATTCCTCTTCCCCATCACTGGATAGAAAGATCAAAAAGGCAAGTTCCTAGTCCTAAATAACTTTAGCGTCCTCACTCAGAGCTTTGATCAAGGTTGTGCACGACTAGTTTGCCGAACGAAACCTGTTAATATCTAGCCGAAATTCTCATCAACACCAACTCACTCAGACCTTTTTCTAGAAACTGTTGTTATCCGGTTCTTTGTTTTCCTGTAGTTCATGAGTCACCTGTTTCTGATTTTCCACCGGTGTGAGTGTGCTTAAGACATTATGGTTGGTTTTGACTGTCAGAGTTTGGAGAAGTACGTAAATTTACAGACCGGACTAAACAAACTTATTGAATGGTTCTTAGAAAGCGTTCTTTTTTCCTAACGTTTGAAAGTGACAAAATGTTACTTTCGCCCTCTCTTCAGACAAGCATTATCAGGATTTCTTCCACAAGGTACCCCCACTTATGGCTGAGAGAACTTCCAAGACCTACTGATGTGGTAACCTCGTGTTTGCCCTAGCGAATAACCCCGGTAGCTCATCTCATGTACAGGCTGTTTCTGCCAGAGTTAGACAACTTCCTTTTGCGATCCTGATACTTGGACCGATATAAGTTCTTTTCACCCTTATTTACAAGT
Organism: Opisthorchis felineus; assembly: GCA_004794785.1. Classification (NCBI taxonomy): domain Eukaryota; kingdom Metazoa; phylum Platyhelminthes; class Trematoda; order Opisthorchiida; family Opisthorchiidae; genus Opisthorchis; species Opisthorchis felineus. Next base: position 964,245 of record SJOL01012182.1, on the reverse strand, counting down.
TTTTGCGTGTGTTTTTCTACAACATTTACCATTCCTCAGTGACACTCCCTGTTTTTTGAAGGAAGCTTACTGCCTCATAGTTGAGTTACTGAAACACTTTCGGTGGCTTCTTTTCTGTGCTTTATAACCAGGAAGCAGTTAAGCTCTGGAAATAAAGTTACATAGAAGACAGTATCGGACGCTAAATATCCTTCTCCCAGAAGTCTGTGTCAGGTTACATCGAATTCCCACACGCATAATGGACATACTTGATTCCTTACTTTGCGCGGTATCTCATCTCCGACCCATCACGTGATGGTCCCTTATCACACTTTATTAGGGCAATTCTTTAGACTGCACTTTGGTTTACCGACTATATGCCCACCTTTTTGTACTCGCTATTAGTACGTGCGCTGAAGATTCACCTCTATGGGTCCACGAAGCCATTCTTAACTTGACTCTACTTGAATTAGCTCGCCCGGGCATGACTTGACAACTGAAGTCATGCACGCCAAGTAATGACAGACTAGGAAACCTTTCAACCTGACACAAGGACGGATAATACAATGGTTATTGGAGAGCTATTTGTGCGGTATTTAACTAAAATGACTCAGTCGGTTGTATCTCCTGGAACTTAACCCATATTCCACAGTTTTAGACCTCGGTAAATGAATTTCCAGATTTTAATTCTATTTCAGTCACCTGGCTTTTAGGGCATCCTTGCGATAGATAAGAAATCTTTATCAAGCTGAACAAACCTATGCCGATGATGTCTTCGTTCCAGTTGACGGAACTACTCTAAACCGTGCCTCTGTGCGACACCTCAGTGAAAAACAATACTCACGTAAACGAAATACATAGACGCCGCCAATTCCTGAACATGCCGACAGCCTTTGAGAATAGACAGCTGGCATCTGACTTGTGTAAATGATTTTCCCAAACGCGCCGTAGTGGCTGCTGGTTCAACTATGGGAAACCGTACGGTTTACGGGCTGTATGACAGAATTGGGACATCAAGTCAAAAGGCCTCAAGATTAGAAAGCCAGTTAAAAGTCGGAAGACAATAAGCGGCCGTGCAGAGCACATACAATATAAAGGGGAAAAGGCGGCACTCCATAGTATTATGAGAAAAAACGCAAAAAATGTTAAGAAAAATTAAATTTCAAAAAAGAAAACATACGCTCCTCCAGCCAGTTAAGAATGACTTGGAAAGTAAATGAATATACCCAACATGTGGCATACCAAAGTGGTTTTAAAAAAATTGGGAAGGATGAGTAACAATACAGATTCACAGGACGGCCGATCGGTTTTATGTAGGAGGGGGGAATAGAAGTGAGGAATGGAACGCACATCAAACAAACGATTCAAATGTAGTGTGATTTGACATATCAGAAGTGATTCTTTCGCCTTTTTAGACCCATGAAAAGGTGTAATAGAGTAGCCAATATGTGAATTAACGGCGAGGTTTGGGCCGTCCGAAGCAAGGCCAAAACATTTGGAACAATCTCAGTGGAGACATAATTAAGGTCAAATGTTCACCCAAGCTATAGTTATCCGCGTATTGCAGGGATTATATGTCGAGTCACCCACTTGGTTTATTCTAGAGTTCTGAGCCAAATTGGATGCTTCTTTACATTAGGGCTCTCAATTTAGTGAATTTCCGATAGAAAATTCTCGTGACTATGGTTATAGGTAGGATTACTGAATGCAACTTGTGGGAATATTGCATGCCTCTAGTTTGGCTTTTGAACATTGTTCCAAAGCACTTTTAGATGCCATCTAAATAGTCCTCGATGTTTCGTGTTGTAAACGTGCCGGCTAGACCTGCAAATCGGAAATATGCGTCATTAAAACTTCATATTATTAAAAAATGTCCACCAACACGGCATAACGATAAGGGTGTGAACTTATTCGGATGCCATAAATCTGCCGACAGAAAGATAGGGTGGTAATGAAATCTTCACTTGGTTGCATTCTGGTGGACACATATATGAGTAAACTAGAGAGCAATACAGTCGCTGGGTCATTGGCTTTCTACGGAAAGTACGTTGATGACATATACTTCATACTTACATACTGAGTGTTTTCAACCCAAATAACCCAAATACTGACCTCTCCATGAAGAAAGAAACTGATAATTGCCTTAGCCTTTTTGATATCTTGTGGAAATGAGAGAGGAAGATACAGTGCAGCGGAGCAAAGTGTATATGGTAGACGTACCTGGACTGGCCAGTGTATACACTTCAAGATTTCTGTCCCCCTAAAATTGCAACCTCATCAGTTGTTTCACTGAAATGCAATAAACATTCCATTCCGTGAGTGTTTTCAGCAGGAATTGCAGTTTCCGAATCGAGTGCCTATATGGACTGAATATTCACTTAGTTGCACACTTAGAAAACCAGATCTGTGAACAAAAGTCATATCACCAGGTGCACAAAAAGCAAATCCATTTCGCATAGGGGAAATTCCGTCGTCGAATCGATTTCCAAAAGATTGAAAAAGTGTATAAAATCTACCTTCATAGTATCCGAGCTTCATTTAAGTTTCAGCCCCGTCCCCGTAACCCGAGGCACATATTGCCAAACACTTACACCAGCTTTTATATGCACTCGTCCGCGTATTCCTGCCAACTATCATTTGCTGTTCGTACAACGAGACGTTTGTCTGACAGAATACGCGAACACTACCCCTCCTGACTGAACCGTGGACATTGCCGATCCTGCTCAGGCATCATCAATTCGCACTCAAAAGAAACTGCTCGCACAATAAATGATGGTTGAATACTTGACACCATCCATCGCGTGCTTATCAGTCAACCACACTCCTTGAGGCAATTGCTTAATTCTGACATGTGCACTCAAAATAAATTTGTGTGAACTTCGAAGTTGTGCTGGTTCACAGTTGGTTCTTCACTCCAGTATTTTGTCAACGGTAACCTGACACTTCTGATACACTTAAATTGTAGACGATGTATTGGCCCCTGTGCGTATTTTTTACGTAAAATGTGATGTTTTAGCCAGATATTTGATCGCGGAAGATCCGTCTCACTCACTACACTGCGCCTTTTTTAGAAAATCACTACTTTCAAGGATATCGCACGATCACTAGTTTAGATGTCAATGAGGAATCATCTGTGTACACTGAAACACACTCCGAACTGCTTCAGCCTTCAGTACTAAGACGTGCAATATTACAAAATCCGTTAAATTTATACGGGTTTTACCATCTTAGGCCGAAGTCCCTAGTTAGGACAGTGTGCAACAACATATGGGGATTACTGACCAAAGTGAAATGTTTTTAACGGCTCTATCGTTACACTGAATTTTTGGATGGTGACAACGTACTTGGTCACAAACTGCTTTTATCCTGAGGAAGTGGAACTAACAACTTAACATCAAGATATAATTGAGTAAGTATCAATATTATTTTCAGGTGGGCTACGCCTTGTGTGGCAAGGTGACCGGTTTGGACTTGAAAGCTTATTTTAACCAGCGGCTTATTGATTCGGACAAAGTGAAGTTTCTGAACAGCCAAAATATTTCATGTTACCAGTCTTCCTTCCTTGCAGAGGACCTGAAAGTTCCAAATTATTGGATTCTGATTTCGGGCTAGTGTCATCGTAGAGTTGCTTCTGAATCTAAAAAGCTCAACTTCTTGGGAACTACCGTTTTTACTGAGACTTAGCAGATGAGTGTAAGTGGATAATTTGGTTAGCAGTTTCGGGTTGACCACCGCAAAACATCGTGTCTATCGGACGGTTAATACAACTACAGAACTTCGTATGCACAAAACCCCGGTCTACATTCGAATTTATATATTTAAAGAAACAAACGCCTCGGTGCACTACAACTCTTAGTGCCTATTCTTTCTATCATGGACGTTGCCATTCATAAAGGTTTGTCATGCAGTTCAAATTTCAGTTGAGTTTACGGAACTGAATTTTGGCTGAAGATTTCTTCTTTGTACATTCACAATAACTGAAAAGTTGACGATCCGTCTCCCACCTGTCTGTATGCCAGGAAATGTTGTGCAGGTGAAATCGAAACCCCGGGTTGCCGTTTTGATCCTGTCATTTGTACTTTGTACTCATTTGGGGACAATTTTCAGATCGATGGTCTTCACAATGAGGACACCAGCGGTGACAAACACATGCAAACCTGCCATTATGTTTTAGTATAACAGTTTCCTGTATGATTTACGCATGTTTCAAGAACTGATTGTTTGAATAATTACAAAAGCGCACCACTAACAGCATCGTTCACGGCGGGGTAACACGTCTGAGTTCTTATGATTGTAAGCTACTAGGTAATAGCCAGTAGTTAAACCTGAAAGCCGGGTTAGTTTCATCGTGAACAGGTGAGACACTCGATTAGTGTTAAGGTGAACCGATTCACGATTTCCTACGAAATCGGTCGGAGTGATGAATGAGATGATTGTTTTTATTTTCCGAGGGCACTAACCTCAGAAATGGAAGCTGTACTTAGAGCTACCTTAGTGACAACCCTTCACTGATTAGTTACTCGGGTTTAGTTTCCCTCGATATTGTCAGAAAATCGTTTAGATTGATGGGGGTCAGAGCACATGTTCCAAAAATCTGGCTAGTTGAATGGGCAGGAATCAGCCAATTATTTTTGAATACCCGATCGTCGGTCAGATAATGAAACATAAATCCCTAAACGTCAGATTCCGTCGCCTGGTCTCTTCTGTTGAAAGCTATTGTAAAGGATTTGTTTTAACTTTGCGTTAGCTCAAACAAACTTTTTACTTCAAATACGTCGAAGTTGCGGTCCAAGTACGAAGTGAAACAGATAAGGATCTGAGAATCATGCCAAGTTGATAAGGAACATAAGGGTAATCGAAGAGCTATCGAAGAGATTTCATCAAGCGTATTAGTAGTATCATATCGACGCAAAGGCATAATTCCGGTAGGATGGAGTTGTTGTGTCAGAGAGGAACTACATAGACTGCGAGGTATAGTGAAATCCATAAAAACCTATAGCATGCCATATCATACTTAATCGCTTACAGGCCACCAATGTTTATGTGAAAAGGACCCGGGGTGCCAGACTTCATCCCCCAAGAAAAGCAGTAGCCAAACTAGCATTGTCTGTAAGTTGGTGCTTGATTGTCTTTCGTGTGCAGGTTCCTTCTCATCTGAGCACCCTTTGTCTTTTCTGAGTTATTTAGCCGAGTAATTTAAACCAGCTAGTGAAATTAAGTCTTTGGGAAACTAATCACTAAAATAAATACTGGTCCGACTCACCATCAAAACAGAACTACCAAAGTAAATCAAACGTCACCATTCCATCACTTAATGGAGGAGCCCGAACAACGTTCTCAAAGACAGCATGCTCAGGGGCATATGGCCTTCAGTAAGCTATTCTGTTATGCTGTGTACCACAGTTTCGTGAATACGCTCAACAATACTTACAAGGAGTGGTCTAGTACGCACATAACGTATTTTGCCAAATATTTTGCCTATTCCATTCCTCTGAACTTCATTTTGCAAATGACAAGAGGCTTCCGGTTACTGCACCCGAAAAAGCTGGAGATCTTGGGACAGCTGTGAAGAAATGGTTGATTTTTTGGACAGAAAAAAAGATAAATTCACTGTGTAAATGTTAACTTGGTGTATTTTGAGTAAAAGCTTCGGATTTCAAACTACGGTGTGTCATACTTGAGAGAAGTTTTAATAAAAAACTGTCAAGTGGCCTGCTGAATTATAATATTGGTAAAAGTATACAAGGAATAAACAGAGGGATGGGCACGTCAGATATCAGCTGCGAACCAGTTATTGTAGATCTTTCTAGCAGATGTATCTGCTACCAGATAAGTAGATTGGGGGGTTGAGTTGATACCTACAACTTCTGTGTATATCTTACAATGATTGAACAAGGATGGTAGATCCTCACTTAAAGTATGGTGCTACCGTTTGAACGGTGAAAAGTATACCCTGGTAATGGGTCCCGATACCCTCCTGTTCATCTGATGTGGGCTAACCAGAATAATTGCACAGAGCTAGGAGGAAGACTTTTCAAACGGATGAGTTCAATAAAAATGTCACAAAAATGTCACAAAATGTCACGGAATGCTCATAAGTTATCGCACAAACTTTGCCGGCATTCTCCAAGCTTCCTGGGTCCCACGCGACCTTCAGGTCCTTAAAGGCAAGTCACTCTATCAGGACAACAAGTGTAGTCGGTGCTCTTCCGAGCAGATACGTCGTACCGATAAGACTGTCACTACGTTCGCTAGTTCAAACGTTATGACTGAGGTGAGTCCTGCGTGCTTAAGTTCAGCAGTGGTAATACGCTGTGACGGTTTGTCAGATGTCCGGCGTTAAATTCCTGGCACTCCCAAAAAGAGGCAATGCCGGTAAAGCTCGGAAAAGAGGAAAAATAATGTTGCATCCTCGTTCCCTTGAGCATGAACTTAGCCTAACCATCGTTCATGGGCAGGTGGAGAATAATTCCTAAGGACCTGATTTGAACACAATGGTATGTTAAAATTTCCTAGCTAATGTTGCGGGACTGCAGTCTAATGAATACCTTTGTCAAACAATCGATCTCAACCCTCCATCAACATTTTTCGTTCAGTATTGAACAACTCTTTGACATGAGTAGTTGAACCCGTCTCATTTAGTTTAGTTGAGTAGTCATTCCATTTACCTGATGTAGTTTTTCTCTTATCATTCGTGTAAAAAGACGAATTGCTTCAAACCTCAAAGAACTGCTGCCCCTCTGAAGCTACGACGTCCAATTCAGTTTTTACGGCGAATTATACCAATACAATGACTCGTATGCATGAGTTACGTACTCGCAAGGATCCTCTGACGATTAGAGAGCTGAGTCGTCATTTACGCCCTTGCAATAGGCTGGCTGAAACGAACACAACTATCGCTTTTTTGGAAATTTATGGTAAAATAATTCTTATTTGAGCAATTTTTAGAAACTTTTACATCACAGTCGTATACGTTCACACTTTGAAAAGGTGTGCTGCCCTCAACCAAATAGACACTTTACATATGATTTTGTCAGAACATGAACGAGGCTCTAACCAGCGACTACATGCTCGGGACGCTCTAGCTGACAACGATCGTTCCCTTTTCTCGAACTATGTGGATTCTAAAAGCTTAAAACAGAGAGCACACTCACGTAAGCAAACGATTGTTCTACAAAAAACCTTGACCAAAATTTCCAAAAGACCCACAAAGGTATATTCATAACATTTTGCAGAGTCGAACTCGACACATCTACACGAGAATTCGTCACTAGAATACAAATCTTGTCACCCGAAACATAAGTATGATCGCATATCCGTAGAAGTTCAGAAGTAGAAGAACATGTGCGATCAAACTACGGACCCTGCTCCATCTTCAAACGAGATGCTTGAGATATTCAAATTAGATCTTGTCAATTGCTGTTACCAATAGGCCTCTACAGGTGCAAAACCTAGGAGCCTTTTAGCAAGGTAACGTTTGAGGCACTCAAGCCATTAAGCTGCGGCAAAGGCATACTCGTCACGCGGCCGAATAAAGAGAAGGATCTAGCGTTTATAGATAATGATGAACACCCCGATAGGATATTGTTAGTCCTGAGGACAATATGCTTAGCATCTTGAAACGGATTGAAAATGCCAAGAAAATTACCCAGGCTACCAAACTCTTGTGATCCGTCATTCCGAGACTCTGTGTACGCCCGAAAATCCCCAAACCAGATCGTCCGCTTGGCCCCATCCTTAATATGTACAGATCCCAATGTCATTGCATGGGTTAATGGCTGGCAGAATTTCCTGAACCGGTTCGTCGAGGGACTTTTCAATAGTCTTCGAGAGAAGTTTACATTCGTAGACTCGATCAAGCAAGTTAAAGTGCATCAGAAGCATATGATCTCGATAGACGTGTCTTCCTTATTCGGTAACGTCCCACTCAGAAAATATCTGTGGCTATATAAAAAAACAATACAGAACTGATTGTTTTTACTAGCAATCCAAAGAAAATGTTGTTGCGATACACATTTGGTATGCGATTTCATTTCAACGGAAAACTCTACATACAAGTTGATGGTGTCGCGATGGGTTCTCTACTAGNCCAGTGTAGTTGGTGCGCTTCCGAGCAGATACGTCGTACCGATAAGGCTATCACTACGTTCGCTAGTTCAAACGTTATGACTGAGGTGAGTCCTGCGTGCTTAAGTTCAGCAGTGGTAACACGCTGTGCTGGCTTGTCAGATGTCTGGCGTTACATTCCTGGCACTCCCAAAAAGAGGCAATGCCGGTAAAGCGCTGAAAAGAGGAAAAATAATGTTGCATCCCGTTCCCTTGAGCATGAACTTAGCCTAACCATCGTGCATGGGCGGGTGGACAATAATTCCTAATGACCTGAGTTGAACACAACGGTATGTTAAAATTTCCTAGCTAATGTTGCAGGACTGCAGTCTAATGAATACCTTTGTCAAACAATCGATCTCAACCCTCCGTCAACATTTTTCGTTCAGTACTGAACGACTCTTTGACATGAGTTTTTGAACCCGTCTCATTTAGTTTAGTTGAGTAGTCATTCCATTTACCTGAAGTAGTTTTACTCTTATCATTCGTGTACGAAGACGATTTGTTTAAAACCTCAAAGAACTGTTACTCCTCTAAAGCTACGACGTCCAGTTCAGTTGTTCTGGCGAATTATACCAATACAATGACTCGTATGCGTGAATTACGTACTCGCAAGGATCCTCTGACGATTAGAGAGCTGAGTCGTCATTTACGTTTTTGCGACAGGCTGGCTGAAACGAAAACAACTATCGCTTTTTTGGAAATTTATATTAAAATAATTCTTATTCGAGCAATTTTTAGAAACTTTTACATCACAGTCGTATACGTTCACACGTTGAAAAGGTGTGCTGCCCTCAACCGAATAGACACTTTACATATGATTTTGTCAGAACATGAACGAGGCTCTAACCAGCGACTACATGTTCGGGACGCTCTAGCTGACAACAATCGTTCCCTGTTCTCGAACCATGTGGATTCTCAAAGCTTTAAACAAAGAGCCACACTCACATAAACAAACGATTGTTCTACAAAAAAACTTGATCAAGATTTCCAAAATACCCAAAAAGGTATATTCATAACTTTTTGCAGAGTCGAACTCGACACAACTACACGAGAATTCGTCACTAGGATACAAATCTTGTCACCCGAAACATAAGTATGATCGCATATCCGTAGAAGTTCAGAAGTAGAAGAACATGCGCGATCAAACTACGGACCCTGCTCCATCTTCAAACGAGATGCTTGAGAAATTCAACTTAGATCTTGTCAACTGCTGTTACCAATAGGCCTCTACAGGTGCAAAACCTGGGAGCCTTTTAGCAAGGTAACTTTTGGGGCACTCAAACCATTAAGCTGCGGCAAAGACATACTCGTCACCCAGCCGGATAAAGAGAAGGATCTAGTGCTTATGGATAGTGAGGAACACCTTGATAGGATATTCTTAGTCCTGAGGACAATACGCTTAGCATCTTGAAACGGCTTGAAAACGCCAACAAAATTACCCAGGCTACCAAACCCTTGTGATCCGTTATTCCGTGACTCTGTGTACTCCCTAAAATCCACAAACCAGATCGTCCGCTTTGCCCCATCCTTAATATGTACAGATCCCAATATATTTGCACGGGTTAATGGCTAGCATAATTTCCTGAACCGGTTCGTCGAGGGACTTTCAATAGAGTCTTCGAGACAAGTTTACATTAGTAGACTCGATCAAGCAAGTTAATGTACATCAGAAGCGTATGATCTCGACAGACGTGTATTCCTCATTCGGTAACGTCCCACTCACAGAAAATATCTGTGGCCATATAAAAAAGCAATATAGAACTGATTGTCCCTACTAGCAATCTAGAGAAAATGTTGTTGCGATGCACGTTTGATATGCGATTTCATTTCAACGGAAGACTCTACATACAAGTTGATGGTGTCGCGATGGGTTCTCTACTAGCGCACTACCCGCCGATTCTTGACAACGATAAAGATGCGCTTCTATCGGCGATATGCAGAGGATACATTCGCCATCACAGAAGAATCCTCAAAGCTACCGGTGGTTTTAACAAATTTTAGTCAAGCACATCAGGCTATTAAGTTTACATCCGAAAAAGAGAAAAACGGCTCTTTCCACTACTTGGGCGTGCATCTGCTAAGAGCAACTGATGGCTCAATTAAACGGTCGGTTTACCGGAAACCGACTTGGAGGGGACAATGCCCTGAATTTAACAGTTTTGTTTCACTAAAACATAAACGAAATTTAGTTTGGTGTTATGGTGCCAGGCCGTACACTGTCAGAGTCGGCGTCTACACCACACAATTCGGAAAACGTTTCCAGCTGCATCACTCAAAGTAAGGATCGCGACTGCTGAGCTGATGCCCCTATATTTCACAGCTAAGCTACCGGTCCACGCTAAAAGCATGCTGGTGTACAGCAGAATACATAGGGCGTACGACATGGCAGTTGTGCAAGAGATTAAAGGAGCATAACCCATTTTGGCTGACAACCGGATGCAGGAGGATCCGAGCGCAGTGGTCTCCACTTGGCTAATACGAGTGATGTGATTAACTCTACCAAAGATTTGCTAATTCTGTACCAAGCGATTTACCTATCAAGAGCCGTTCAATATTAATGTCTGGCTACAGCTGAGGCAATCGCGATTCGCTCACGCAACCTGAGTTTGTGCACTCAGAAAGCGCATGTCAACTCACTGAGTCTTTCACAGTCTGCTCAAGTGGCCGCTGTCCACTGAGGCCCATCGATCGTGACGTTAGCAGTTTTCACACTTTCACCCCCATACTCTACTTTATCCTCGGTTTACTTATATGAATCACTAGATTTTAGTTCAGTTCTCCCCGATCTGTATTGATCAGAAGGAGAGATCATGAAAACACCAATGTTCGTTAATTTGTGCTCTGAATTTTACAATTACTCTTATGCATGAATGATGAAGTCGTTGCCGGATTCCCGCGAGTTGTGCTTTTTTAAACTCCTTCGTGAGCATGTCTAAGGGTTTTCTAATCTGAAAACCTACACGCTGACAGTATATCTAAACTTTTGTGGCTCCAATGAGTTTGGTGGCTGTTGATCAGGTTGCAGTTGATTTGATCGTCAAGGTTAGCAATTGGGTTGCATACGTTTTGTTACCATTCGAGAGGAATTCTCCAGTTCACGGTTACACACCGAACCGCTCGCTGACGATGCCCCCTCACATGATAACGAGACACTTGCAGGCCTGTTGCTTACTACAGCGTCACAACTGATAATCACGTGATCGTTCATTCTGAGTAAACCTACTGACCTCTCTACTCCTGTACTAGTAAAATTTTCTGTGCCATCGAACAAACATGTCTGTTGTATACCTTCACGTAAATGTGTGATATCTTGACCGGGCGACAATCATAGATGTCAAGCTTCTTTCGTTTTGCTGTTCGTTCTCACAGACCAGTGGATTTGCTCAACCTCTGGATGCATCTACACGAGCAAAATCAGATTTGCAGGACACCAGACCATCCACGCTCTGTGATTCGTGAGGCGTCAGCGGGTACATTTGCTCTAACTTGTCACTAAAGAAAATATGTCGCTAATACACCTTTACCGTTTGGTGATGCATGAAAATCAAAACGGTTCGTCCTGGGCAGCCTCCGACTAGTACGGTTGTATAAGATTACGCGGAGTAAGTGCGGTATTGCACTGAAACTTAAATTACTTGACGGATGACAGCAGTACCTTAGTGTGTGGCGTGGTGCCGATGCTTGCTGCAATATCATCATGCACTTATGGCTTTCAGCGGGTCTCTGTGAGTTTATTCCACATTTTTGCACTTATTCATTTAGGTTCATGTAAGATTCACACGCTCACCTATAGCAGCATACCTAAGGTGCAAATAGTTTAACCCATAATTCTGCGCAGGCGTCTAATGGTTCAACCGCTGCAGACAGGTTGACCTGCACAGGATACCGGCCGACAATTTACTGCATTCCACTTGCCAACTTTCTTCCCCTATTATTCAGCTTAGTTTTGCACCAACTGGTTCTAAGGTAGGATGTTTTTATCAGCATCTCAACTGTGGTTGGCTAGGCACCCAAATTTTTGAACGAAAAACGGTTAGCGTGGCGGAGTTAAACAGCTGATATCAAGCAGAATCACAATGCGGAATGAAAGACGCAGAGTAAAAACAATATGAATTTACGTGTATGCGCCCGTTCATCGTCATCAAAGAAATAATAATCCCCTCTTCATTTTATACACTTCAGTCACGTTGACGTTCGTGCTTCTTTGCGCATCAGCTTTCCCCGTTTGGTCGATGTGATCATAGCATTGCATCCAAAAGCACCGGAATACTAAGGCAGAACAAAGTGATTTTGAAGGCAATTGAGGAGATAAAACCGACTGTGTTCACGTTTTTGGAGAACCAGAAAGTGATGGAAAAAACACCTGGACTGAAACCAGTCTTCCTAGATCAGCCTTATTCCACGTAGACTGTCTGACCCAGTCATGCTGAATACAATAGAAGATCGAGCGAACTGGGCTCTGAGGGCCTCTACATCTGTCCAGCTGGAAATACTAAATTGGTCCTAAACACCAAACGTAAACACAATTACGTCAAGAGGACAGAGGATCCCAGATAAAATCCAGTTGACCGCTTTGATAAAACATTGTGAATGGATCAATGTACTACTCATAAGGTTGCTGAAAAGTATTCGACAGCCCACGACCGGTTTCGCCCTTTTTGGGGCTCATCAGGCAGGCGCAGTCCCCGAGTTTTCGTCAACCTTGTGTTCTACTTGAACCCAAATTGCATGAAAACATAACAAACGAGAGATTCAGCTTGGTTCCAGGTGAGTCTCTCGCGAAACCAAATTGATTTGCAAATGAGTGTATTTCTTGAAAGTTATGAATGGCTGTTCAAACATCAAATGTAATGCGATTAGTCTAGACGTTTACATCAACAAGTCCTTCGGGATATCCAAATTTTATGCCACTTTCGGTGGGTAACTGTTGTAATGATATGGTTTTATTGGGAATTTCTACCCTTGAACTTCGTGTTCTGCTACAGAAATATTGCTCCGTGATTTGTAATCACGGGCATTGATTTTTTGGGGGGAAATACCATACCCTTAGTTAAACTGAGCCGACCATCGCAAGTGGATGCCCAATTCAGCTGCTATTCTTGGCACAAATATAGTGGGCCGACAGATGAAGCCCAAAGCCAGGATATACTTACCTCATGTTCGGAAACAAGTCAAGAAAATAAACAGCCTGACGAGTGCCCGCGAAAAATTTCGTCACGGTACAAAGGGGGGAAAGGACCCACAGTCTTAGAAACTGAACGTGCATTCGTATTACTTGACCAAAGAATATTTTTGTGAGAGAAATCAATCACTCGACATCATCGTGCGAAATATTTGCTCGCTCTTGTGCGTCCCCCACAAGAAATGAACAGGAGGATGCTTTTCTTATACCCCACGCGCATGCTGTGATCCGCCGATTATCATCTAGTGACAATCGCGAGACGTCAGTAGCTCCTGCAAAGAAGTCTCAAAATATTTCTATCTACAGGAAGTTTGAACATGTTCAACCGATTGCGGGCACTATTAGAATATCTTTGCGCACCAGAGAAAACTCTCAGCGAACGATCAGGTATTCAACGTGTTGCAAAGTATGTTAGTTGCATCATACCAGGCTGAGACGAAGCTCATACCGCGGGACATAAGGACAGCCATTAAGAAAACTACAAAGGATGCACGTGTTTTAATATCTGTCTGAGAAAACGGGATTCGAGTTTGGAAACTATCGAATGAAACTGAACCCTTTTACTTGAGCCAGTGTTCATTGCAAACGTTTCAAACAATTCACAACGCATCTCCTAAAGTGGCAGCCACTCATGGGCAAACAGAAAAACTGATGAAACATTACAATCGACTGAGATATGTGAGAAGAAAGTGTCGAAAATGACTTAACCGCTTCCTTGAGTAATGGCCTTGGAAGATTTCAAGTAGGAAACAGATTCCTTAAAGCATGTATAAAGCCAAACAAGACGGTTTTACAGGGAATTACAGAGAATGGACATATTTCAATATCTTTCAGGAGTCGGGTTCTCACTTTCAAATTTGGAGGAACGCCCAAAAATGTCAAAGTAGTGGGCAATTTTGGGATAGTTCCGTTTTTAAATCGGGAGCATTCTCACAAATCAATACAGTGTATAGAAGTCAACTAAGTCTCCAACCTAAGAAAATCAGCTCAACGGCTGCTTTGGAATTATAGTTATTCATGAAATACTAGATCAGCGGCTTGTACACAAGCGTAACTCATGAAACCTAGAACTCCGGAAAGAAAACTACTGACTACTGATATCTGGTAAGTTTGACCTGAGTGATCAAAACCCATTGAACGCAGAACTATTCCCATAATGTGCCCAGATTGTCTGGAAGTAACTGAAGATCTTGAACAGATCGCGTGTATACTAAGAGAAATTTTCAAGACTACTAAACAAAATACGGGTCAGAACCATTCACTTAAATATAAGAAGAGATTTTTCGAAATGCCGAGAAGTAAATAGCACCATTGCACTTTGTCATAAGCACTGGAATCAAGTACCATATTATAGTAGTATTTGTATGATGTTTCGACCAAAAATTTATGCATCTGGAATTTTTCCGGTCCATTTGGCATAAGGCTGACCAACCGAAAGTGCAACCGAATGGGTTGTCTCTCAGCAGTCAAACGGAAGTCAGACAACTAAATAGCTCGGCCTTCAGCACCACAGAAACAGGGGCAAACGGATACACTGATTAGTGATCTATGCCTATATTTGTATCATCAAACCAGAAATGTTACCTGATCAGGAAAAATCGGACTCTTGGCATCATTCTGCCGAACTTTTTGCACGCAAAACGTCATTCCAAAAAACAGGATGATGCTCCTGTAAGGCTCACGTGCACATTGCGATACGGCGAATGCCATAAATTGATCTGCTGACAGTTTCAAGTCATCACAAGTGTTGTACTACAACTAATACTGTAGTGCGCAAAATGTTTTCATCGATGGATATTTTGAAGCATATATCAGAGTGCTTATTGTATTGGTATAAATTTTTCCAACAGAGAAAGAAGCTGAAAAAACGTTCTGGGTGGATGGCTGACCTGTCATTGTGGTTTGACCTTCTGCACTCGAGCATACCCATCCATCGTTGAGATTATTTAAGAAATTGCACCGTATTCTAGACTTCCTAACCTTCTGGTGATACGTCGGCAAATGGCTTGGTCTGCTGAATCCCGATGCACTTTGGTATCCCAGTAAGACCAATCCTGGTATTATACATCCCCCAATAACCTTTGTATGCAAGCAAATGCCTTCAGATCACACGTACCTGTCGCAATTGATTACGCATGCCCATTATGGAGTACTCACGTTGGTGGGCCACGAGAGTAGGTTGTCAAACAACCTTATCAATATGCTCGCCTCGGAAAGAAGATCGTGAATACGAGTCGGTTGTGCATTGGTCTGGCCTTGGTGAACCGGATACAATCAGGTGTTGGCGTTTGAATCACAAACAACTACGCAAATTTTGCAAATTTCATAG
>SJOL01012182.1:871666-947169 GCA_004794785.1 Opisthorchis felineus | reverse complement strand
AAAACGGGATTCGAGTTTGGAAACTATCGAATGAAACTGAACCCTTTTACTTGAGCCAGTGTTCATTGCAAACGTTTCAAACAATTCACAACGCATCTCCTAAAGTGGCAGCCACTCATGGGCAAACAGAAAAACTGATGAAACATTACAATTGACTGAGATATGTGAGAAGAAAGTGTCGAAAATGACTCAATCGCTTCCTTGAGTAATGGCCTTGGAAGATTTCAAGTAGGAACCAGATTCCTTAAAGCATGTATAAAGCCAAACAAGACGGTTTTACAGGGAATCACAGAAAATGGATATATTTCAATATCTTTCAGGAGTCGGGTTCTCACTTTCAAATTTTGAGGAACGCCCAAAAATGTCAGAGTAGTGGGCAATTTTGGGATAGTTCCGTTTTTAAATCGGGAGCATTCTCACAAATCAATACAGTGTATAGAAGTCAACTAAGTCTCCAACCTAAGAAAATCAGCTCAACGGCTGCTTTGGAATTATAGTTATTCATGAAATACTAGATCAGCGGCTTGTATACAAACGTAACTCATGAAACCTAGAACTCCGGAAAGAAAACTACTGACTACTGATATCTGGTAAGTTTGAGCTGAGTGATCAAAGCCCATTGAACGCAGAAATATTCCCATAGTGTGCCCAGATTGTCTGGAAGTAACTGAAGATCTTGAACAGATCGCGTGTATACTAAGAGAAACTTTCAAGACTACTAAACAAAATACGGGTCAGAACCATTCACTTAAATATAAGAAGAGATTTTTCAAAATGCCGAGAAGTAAATAGCACCATTGCACTTTGTCATAAGCACTGGAATCAAGAACCATATTATAATAGTATTTGTATGATGTTTCGACCAAAAATTTATGCATCTGGAATTTTTCCGGTCCATTTGGCATAAGGCTGACCAACCGAAAGTGCAACCGAATGGGTTGTCTCTCGGCAGTCAAACGGAAGTCAGACAAATAAATAGCTCGGCCTTCAGCGCCACGGAAATAGGGGCAAACGGATCCACTGATTAGTGATCTATGCCTATATTTGTATCAGCAAACCAGAAATGTTACCTGATCAGGAAAAACCGGACTGTTGGCATCATTCTGCCGAACTTTTTGCACGCAAAACGTCATTCCAAAAAACAGGATGATGCTCCTGTAAGGCTCACGTGCAGATTGCGATACGGCGAATGCCATGAATTGATCAGCTGACAGTTTCACTTCATCACAAGTGTTGTACGACAACTAATACTGTAGTGCGCAAAATGTTTTCATCGATAGATATTTTGAAGCACATATCAGAGTGCTTATTGTATTGGTATAAATTTTTCCAACAGAGAAAGAAGCTGAAAAAACGTTCTGGGTGGATGCCTGACCTGTCATTGTGGTTTGACCCTCTGCACTCGAGCATACCCATCCATCGTTGAGATTATTTAAGAAATTGCACCGTATTCTAGACTTCCTAACCTTCTGGTGATACGTCGGCAAATGGCTCGGTCTGCTGAATCCCGATGCACTTTGGTATCCCAGTAAGACCAATCCTGGTATTATACATCCCCCAATAACCTTTGTATGCAAGCAAATGCCTTCAGATCACACGTACCTGTTGCAATTGATTACGCATGCCCATTATGGAGTACTCACGTTGGTGGGCCACGAGAGTAGGTTGTCAAACAACCTTATCAATATGCTCGCCTCGGAAAGAAGATCGTGAATCCGAGTCGGTTGTGCATTGGTCTGGCCTTGGTGAACCGGATACAATCAGGTGTTGGCGTTTGAATCACAAACAACTACGCAAATTTTGCAAATTTCATAGCCTTCCCCCAGGGCCTAGTTGGCAAATGAATGATATAACCAAGAAAATGCATATTGTGCAACCCAAAATATTTGTAGCCGACTGACATGTAAATTAGAGTGCATGATTAAAATTAGGCTTTGCGCAAGGTCGTGAAAACAGCAGAGGTTTGACCAACGCACCATTCACCAAGGTACCGTTCAGGAGATGTTTGTTGTTCAATTTAATTGTTCTATTCTACGGTTCTTGTCAAGTAATTTATGGAGACTGGATGCCTAACGCGCGCCTGAGTGGATCAATACTCCTCAGTATAAGTCCGTTCACTTTGCCACATAGAAGACTTTTATTCATCATGAGGCGTCGTATTTCACGAAAGTTCGGTATTAAAACGTCTGTCGTTTTTAAAATGCAGTGAATACTTTCTTTCAGAGATTTACCTGACAGGTTGAATGCTAACGGAACAATAGTTGCATCACACAACTACTGATATGAACGATAAGCTTCAACATATTTTTATGTACAAGCGACGGCCGTGGATTCAAATCAGACAGTTTGTCAAGCGCATGTTTGTGACCTACCACCTCTATAAAGTGAACACTTCCCACAAAATTTTGTTAGTAAAATTCTAACATCCACAAAGTACACCTATCCCAAAATATCATCCGGTCAACGCACAGCAAGGTTAACTGCCGCGCGCACCACTAGCAAAGCTAACCTAATTGCGCACACCATGTACACTTGAGCTCTCAGTTTAGGCCACAGCAACTCAGAATGGTAGCTACGTCCGACAGATATGTAATTTGGATGACTCCCTCTTGATCAAAGTCCACCCAAGGATGTCTGGTGAACAGACAAGTATCTGGGTAGAAAAAGCCTTTAAAAATGAATAACGAAATGAAGAAATACCACCCTGGTTGATACAGCAGGTCAGAAATATATTGTGGATATGTGTGGATATGAAGGTAAAGAACATTGGAAGACTGAGTAATTGTCTAGTCAGCATAAATTGGGGTCTTAGGTGTTCCTATATCCATAGGTCTAGGATGCTACTCTGTGACCCCGATTTTGCTTCTGTGTGGCAAACTTTAGGTCAGTCACCCATCAAATTCGGATTGACCAAGCTGATGAGTTTACCTTTAGTCGGCTTACCGGCCATTTCTGAGATGGCAGTCAAAGCGAACGTGTGAGCTTGACCACAGCCGATGAATTTAATTAACCTGATAATTCAGAGATAGTAGGGCAAAATATCTATTTTGCAACAACGACTGCTGCACCTTTCATTCGATGAATGAAAATTTGTTATCGAATGGATGACAAAAATGTCTGGTGTCCACCCTATGCGATGAAGGAAAAGGTCTTTATCATCTGCGCCTTTTCGGTGGCCTTGACTCAAACGCATCCATAAACTTTCGAATTTATATAAAACGTTATGCTGTACTTTACATTCCCACACGCGCTGGTGATACGTCAGCAAGTGGTTTGATTCAATGGGATTCATAGTGCATTGGTGGTTCTAGACAGCTTGTTCATTCGCTGGGTTTTGAGCGGCGCGATTTGTGCAAGTTGAAACAACCTGAGATCAGACATAATCATTTATAACCACTTGATATCACAAACCTATGTACAAACTCATCACAGTAGACCATGGGTAGGACAAGCGAACTACCATATTGGTAGATTGATATCCCCTTATTTGCGGATTTTCGGAGTGACGGGGGCGAATTAAGACATAACTGATGGTGCCACGGCCAATCTGTGGGCGAAAAGCCATTTGTAGGATCAAACACTGACAACAAATTTTATTTGACGGCTTTCATAAACTGTCCTCGCTGACCCTTGGAAGCACATCCAAAATTTCTCTGAAACTGCACTTTGAAAGAAGATAACTTTCAAATAATGTTTTAGCATTTGAAAATATTTATTCAAAAGCCTAAGGTCTCCCAAGACAGCCAGAGTTTCGTTAAATTTCGTTTAAAATTACTCAAGGCCTAATGTGAACGTGGAATTCATATTTTTAATGGCTGTCATGGCTCAACGTGATCTCTCTGTAAAGGCGGTAAAAGATTTTGAAGAGAAGTTGGTTTCTCATGTTTTTCTCCTTTATTGCATTTAAAAATGTTTTCAAGCAGTAAATGAACAATAATTATGTCTCTTTAGTCCGCTCAAACTCAAAAACGAGGTGCAAATTGTGGCCTATGTACGAAAAGTTTTCTGTCTTTGAAGTAATCGTCCCGCCAGACAAAGCCAAGTTGGATTAATTTGTCGCAGTTAGTAAGTTTGGTGGATTGTTTTATGAAGGACAGCACATGCTGTACCGGGTGCCCGGCGACGTTTTATCTTCGTCGGTATAATGACTCCTTGCTGGTGATGTCCTACCACCTGAAGAACAACCATCCAATAAGCAAGTTTGTTTTTGATGGGCTATCCGTCAGCCAGCGCCAGAAATGCGGAGATTTAAAGTGTTGTGCCGAAGTAAGAGACTCCATCACCGGAGGTGCGACAATACGTTGCAGATGAATTTGGGAAGGTGTTGACCAACCACGCTACCTACAACTACCGCGTCAAGTGCCGACCTCCACTGTTAGTTAAAGCCTCATAATCAGCGGCGCGCATAGGCACGGTCCTAGCAGTTAATTACGACGAACAGCCAAGGTAAGCAACAACGCATAGGATTATGATGGTGAAGGGCCATTGCTGACTACATTTTCTGGCAGTTTTGTGGTTCTTTTTAAGGAAATCGAGCAAACTGGCGTTATTTTTTATACTAAAGAAGATCCATCAGCTGGGTAAGAACGCTGCATTTTCTCCTGAGTATTGCGCATTCATGAGTCAGGAGATCATTCACAGAAATGCATGGTGGGGCCCATAATGCACAGTGCATCAACTTATCTTCAAATATTGTACTTGATGCAAGGCTAGCTTGGCAAGCTGCAAAGTTGTGCTGGTCTTTTGTGAACCAGTTCAACTAATTTGTTATATCGGACGAGTAGAAGGGATCTAAACACCACTTACATTTCAACCTGGGTGGAAATTGCATTATAAATTATGCAAACGTTACCGTCGACTCTGAAAAAACATGGATGGTTAAACTTTGTAAGGTATTATATTTATAATTCATTGGTAAACCGGAAGTTACGTACGAACCCGCGGGTTTGGTGACCTTGATGGTTCTCTCACTTAAACAAACAACTATAAGCAAAATGTCAGTAAAACTTGCAGTCAGATTAGACTAACTCCCTGAAAATTCTCCACGTCAAAAGCTCCATAATTTTGGCGAAATCAATTTCGGTTTTCTTCTAGTGCTCGGATATGTTCTCCACAGCCATGCTAAGACTCACGAAGCAAAAAAGGCTCTCTCTCGTGAAACGTGGAAACCAAGCAACCTATTGAGTTGGTGTTTCGAATGAATGACTAAATCTAGTTTTGTTACGAATCCGTAAAATTCAATTGATTATATTTACTCAGAAAGTCATAAGGGATCGGGTGTAGCACCATCCTATCAGGACCAATTTGTGAATTAAAGAAGAAATTCAGAAGTATTCACACAGTATTCACACAGTCAGCATAAACTCCGGTTGTGAAAGTTAGGCTTAGTTCCCGCATTTGCAGTACTTTCTTTTTGTACTTGAATACTAAACCAAGGCCAAATGTGGTCAAACACTCACGTGCATTACTTTGGCATAATTCAAACCGCTTAATGCAACAGTATACGTATTTCAATAAACAATACCTTCCTTTGGAGTAATATTGTCTTAAGTTCGAGATTTAACACATTAAGTCTCATTACATATTTCAATAGAGGTGAACTAAGATAAAATTGTGAGTTGTACACACTTCAAACGACAATTCCATCGTTTACAACAGATGTAACAGTGTCAAAAGTGACCAGAAAAATGGAAGTCAGCCACGCACAACAGGTTAACCTTAACGTAAAAAAAATGTTCGAGTAAAAAAATTGGTGGGCTATGGTAATTAATGATTAAAGTATCTAAAATCCTACATTTTCCTTATTCGTTGCATTATACCTAAATGAGAAATGTTGTGTTGATGGTAGCCGTTCGACAAATTCTAGTCGTTTTTCCGGTAATATATGGGGGGTGGAATTGGATCAGCTGATAATTTGGTGCCCTTGTCTATCAGTCAGGGAGAAGTGGCCTTGGCCTTTCCACCAAGTGATCTGTTTGTCAATCCTAAATAAAATCCCCTACGGGAAGGAGAGATATTGCGTAGAAGGTACTTAAAAGGATAGTAGAGTTGTTTCGTTGCCAAAAATAGTACATTTTTACGGTGAAGCACGCTGAATTAGACTATATTTTCTATTCTCTCCAAAGATATCTGCGATTTGTTTCTCGTTATCACAAGTACACATAAAACGTAATGAGGTACAACCCTTTTTTAATACAATATATAAGTCCAAGGCTGTCCTTTGGACTAAGTGACTAGATGTATGAATTTATTAGGAGTACAGTCTTTCGAAAGTCCAAAAGTTTGGATCCTTTAACTAACACAAATGGTCAAAACGTTTTCTAGGTCATTTACACAGAATTGCCGAAGAAACTTGTGCACCTTATGCGTATCTCTATTCCATGCGAGGTGGATGCTGTTTACTATTGATAAGCTATGAGTTTATCATGTTCTTAAGGATGGTATTCAGGTTTTTTTGTCAGCTCAGCTCATCCTGCAGGGTTGTCCAAAGTCAACACTTTATCATCAGTCCTATAATATTAGATTTTGATACCTAACCTACTACCTACCAAAAGAACCTGGAAACACTCCGTAATCACTAATTCCAGAAAAGAATACTTATTTCCTACTTAAGGCAAAAGTTGGCACCAAAAACTGCTGCCCCTTTTGCAATGGTCTCTATGTGAAGATTGAAGGCCTCCGATATCTTTGCAATCGAGCTCTCATTGGGACCATTATCTCCTGAAAGTGCACCTCCTTGGCCCTTTCGCTACGTAAGTTTGCCTCACTTTTATGGCGGACACAGGATGCGATGAGGGATAAAAATAGAAACGAAACTATTGTGAAATCAAAATGAAACGATCCATTTTTCGAATGGAGCTATTATACTGGTCCTGGTAT
The DNA here is from genome assembly GCA_004794785.1 of Opisthorchis felineus. Taxonomy (NCBI): domain Eukaryota; kingdom Metazoa; phylum Platyhelminthes; class Trematoda; order Opisthorchiida; family Opisthorchiidae; genus Opisthorchis; species Opisthorchis felineus. The sequence goes on along the minus strand of SJOL01012182.1, from coordinate 940,290 downwards.
CTTTTCAGCAAGGTTTAAACTGTTGTAACCCTGGCGTCATCCAATGTACAATCCAGTACATCTTTGAGGAAGTGCTTGTAGAATATGTCATTTATTTTTTTTATCTCCAGGATGGTAATAACCATCGTCTGATCTATGCTCTCAGGGACTTCAACTCAAATCTTGGCACCGTTTCTGAACAATTGACCTTATCAGAAGTTGTTCCATTTTCACACTCTTGAGGCATAATAAAAGCAGCATGCCAACTTGATAAGAATTACGTTTGTTGTTTTGGCTGCAGTGACGCAATGCTCCATCTTGCAATATCATCCTCCTATATAGTACTTAGGCATCCTATATTGTTCGCACAAAGTACGTCACTGTAACTATTTTGCCTCACCGTTGCGGTTTGAACAGCAACTCAGGGCTGCAGGATCTGTCATCAGTGTAATTGCCAATAATACTGACTGAACTTTGAAAACTGTGAAGCTTGTGTCGAGCGCTATCCATTGAGTTTAAAAAATGATTTTGTTGTCTGTTTAGGAAACACCACAACTTCGATGAACACGCAGTTCGCGCACAAAATTACCACGCAAAGGTGGTCATTCTTTTGTAGTACCTTGCAGAGGAACACAATTCACAGCTAGTTCTAAAAGGAAGAACGAAGGAATCGGATACATTTGGCTCGTGAATATGATTTCCAAAAATCCCGCAACTACCTAAAACTAACCAAGTATTATCAAGTAGGGTCCAGGCGTTCGTGACACCATATGACTGACAAATCCTGACAAACGGGTCAGTCGTCGTCAGAACCAGGACAACTACTGGGTCGTCGATGATCCTTGCGGGCAAAACAATCACGTCGCTCGAGCTTGAACACATTCGCCTGGCCAGACGTGATAATCAGTGCTTACAACGTGCATTAGTGAAGTGGTAGAAACACGCTCGCCTCGTCTGTCAGATGCCAAAGTTCAAACCGTCCAAGGATGTGCACTGCTGATGAGCTCCAATTAGAGCGAAAATCAAGTCCAGGCTTCTCCTCAACAGAATAATTGCACCAGGGCTTGCGGAAAAATGTTCAAACAAGTGTGATATAAGTTATAAAAAAAACCGTAAAAAATTTCCTCAGATTTGCGTTTGTTCCTTTCTCTTAGACAATTCCGTTGAACTTGATCGCGATGTTGAGAAAACTTTGGTGTAATCTACCCACGTTGCTGACCGATGTGGGGCTCTCGGCCAATCGAACTGTTTTTACGGATAGCTAGGCGGAGAAATCTTATGTATATTTTTACGTTAAGTTTGAAAGCATCCGCGGGTTTACTCGTTGGAAAGCACAGAAAACTTATGGTTACTGAATTCAGTTCGAATGAACCAAATATCCACAGACATCACATTAACTGAATACGCTTTGAGTAACGTTGTTAGCTTGAGGACCACCCTAGCAAGTTTCTTCATTTCTGCTGCTTCCGTGTACCTAAAAAAGACTAAAATTACCAGAAAAACATGGCTAAGGGAACTGAAAACTGTGAACATATGTTCCTGAAGCCTTATTCAGACTAAGGCAGCTGATCCTAGCGACGAGTCCGCTTCAGTTTACCAGTCCCAATTTATGACACAATCAAAAAGACTATCATTTTGGACACAGCCCTGGTCCGTTGCATCAAGCACTTCCAGGGTATCAATAAGATGACGAACACCTAAAACGCTGTTTTAGTCCACCATTACTTGACAAGCATTTCATCTATCAGAAGAAGGCAGATTCTTTGTAAATGCACACACAGAGTTTTCTGAAATAAATCCTCAAGGCCCCTTGCTGCAGATGCTTTCTTCGCATATGTACTGTATCCTAAATCAAGAACTCTGTGATCTTTGGTTATCACTCAATTTTTGAATATATTCCTTGCGAGTGAAGTGAAGGCCCATTTGATTGGACAACATTGGTTTTAAGCTGTTCTCCTTGTTTCTGATTTTCATTTATCTTGGTTCCTTCACGCAACTCAAGCTCGTCTCGAGATTTTGCAACCTCTGAAATAAAACTTTAAACCAAAGAGAAAAACACTTTGACCTGCGCGTGGCACAGCATTATGGAATGGCTTGGGGGATATAGTTCTTATTTAGAAAAACCTCATGTCAATCAGGGTCAACTGTCAAATACAAATAGTACGATTAATGGGAGCAGGGTGAAACATGCAAGATAATCGGGTCTGCATAGGTCTGCTTTAAAGTATTCACTTTTATGCCTTATTTAGAACAATGCAACCGAGCGTTTGCAATCAAGTCGCTGTGAACATGAATACATTCTGAGCAAGATCGCTGTTTACTTAAAAAAAATGCTTATCAGGCTATCGTCTGTGAGGTTAAATTAATATGCTTGTGGTTTGGGTCGGGATAGCCTAGTGGGCAAAACCGTGGACTGCCGTTTCACCAAATCATGTTTGCATTACCGTATGGGATTTAATATTCTTTTACTGACACCAGTCCCCTAGTTTTCCATATGTATTCGCATTTAGAAAACTTAAAAACAGGCCTTCATAAATAATAGTCAGGCAAATTGAAGGATGGCCATTTATATACTGTTCTTGCAATCGGAACAGTAAACCCAAAATCCACAATGTTCGAAAGCAAACGGTCAGTCACAACGTTTCGAGCAGTTCCTGAGTTTGCATCTACGCGTTAACTTATGACTTTCTTATTTTGGAATCACATAGGCACATGTTGTTACTTGATATGCACTTAGATTTGAATGCTGCAATCGTCACCTAGGTTTAGCTCGGGGTTTACCACTCATCAGTCCTGCAAAGGTATTTCACATATGCACGCCGGTTGGTTATAAAAAGTAGTCCGTGGCCTTCTCCTATTTTTAATCGTATGTAGAATCCAAACACTGGTCGAATGGATTTCAAGCGATTTGAGTTATAAGTCTGATAGACTGCCGAATAGCACAACGATATCTACTACTGCTTTAATAGCAGATGTTTTCTGATAAATTTATTAAAAAAATTTAACCTTCAGCAAAAGAGTTAAAGCTTTATTGGCCTCTTGGAAAGTTAAGCAGCAGATCAAGAACAGTTGGAATTTTTGGCACGTCCACTTTGCTCAAAGTAAATTGCTTGAATATTGATGAAGATTTCGTCCTGTAAGTGAAATCAAACTGTTCTGAAAAGCCGAGAGGACTGTACAGCTGTTTCATTCTTATTTGGAATCATCAGCAGTGCACACCTGACGAAATTACAGGAAGATTCGAACATGTGACCTCCCGGCTATTAGACTGAACACAATCTTCAGGCCACAAGGAGTTTGTGGCCGATACTCAAGATGGTATCCAATAAAAAATACCGGCTTTTTGGCACTTAGCTGTCTGGCTGTTTTCGCTGTCCTGCATTGGATGCAGAAATAGAATAGTTAACTTTAGATCGCCTGGTCAAGTGGGGACATCTGGGGATTGACAACTTATCCAACCTACACGTCGTATTCTGCCACCAGCAAAGGGGTGAAAACAATGAATTAGAGTTTCGATTAATTGGAAAATAACTGGGGCAAATTTTGAAGACGCCATACTTTTAGCCGTCTGGCACGGTGAATACTTAAGGTCAGTGTTCGCCCTTCAATTCCACGTCAACTTTTATGGTCAAGGAGATCCGAACTTGAAACTCAAAAACTCAATGTGAATCCATAACACTTAGCGTACACTGGCAAGAACAACAAATGCTTTTGCATAGGTGTCCGGCAAAAACTGGAAAGATGCATTTATATGGGGCAAGTCACAGCAAAGTCAATCATGTTCAACTGACCATCGGTTGAATATCGGCTGACTTAATAGTCCATCGGTCGATTCCATCGCTAAAAGCAACCAAGTAAGCTAAATAAGAATGCGTCCACCATACAAACGATTAACGATAAACAAGAAGGATATTGCAGTGGTTTTCATAAGTACAGTTTTTACGTCTATAACGTGCACGTAACTCTGCTACGTATCTAGGTAGCCTTGCCATCAGAAAGATCAACAGTGTAATTAATTACTCGTCTACACCCGTAACCGGCGCCGATATGCGAAGATGAGGGCCATTGTCAACCTTGACATCCACTGAATATTTCATAGCTAAGCAGACGCTCGGCCATTTTTCAGCCTTCAATGTCTGCACATTTACTGCCCTATGCCTAAGCAAAGCTGACTTTACCCAGTTTGGAGACGCGTTTTGTTCGAAAAGTGCGAGTGTTTTTGGGATGGTTAAGTATTCTAATTGCCTTTGCAATGTATAGACAAATACAGTGACTTCCTTAAGAAGAAAACCAACGTGAAAGGTTCCTGGTTCAGTCTAGTTGTTGTAGAAAATATACATCTGCATGTGAGCTTTACACGGTTGAAAGGCAAATAAGATATTTTTTTATTGCTACACAGCCATGACCAGAGCTGAAAGTAATGACGTTTCCCTCTTCCAAAATCAGAGTAAATGAAGCGCCAAGGAATCATAGCTATCTAAAAGTTGTTGGGCTTATGGTGAGATATGATGCTTCCGAAACTAATGATGTGGTAAACAGATAGGACCACCAGCATTCTCACCACAGCACGTGTGCTGTAAGCCCAATTCAATCTCCAAATTACGCGTCCCACTTTAGTGCCTTTTATGGACAGTAAAAATGGCAGTAAAAATGAACAAACGACAGTAGTGACGGTGGTATCAACACAAAATCTCTGCATCTTATAACACAGAAGCCAGGCATTTTACACCTAAATTTTTTTGTGTAATTGCATAATTTTGTTGTACACACATATTGAAATCAATATAAGTTGGATACATTTGGTAGTAAGTAAGCAGTTAAAGAATGGTTAAAGAATGATGGAGAAGAGCGCACGTTTTCAGCTTGAGATCGATCAATCGCACTTCATGTTTGATGAAACTGTGCCCACTGGCCGTCATCTAATGAAGCACGGAACTTTCAACTTCCTAGGAAAAACAACAGTTTGCTGATAGCAACCTTATTCTGAGAAAGACGAGAGTAATCCACAATTCACCCGCCCAATAGCTTTCAGAGGTTTGCATAGTTTAAATTCCTGGACACGTTCGATTACCCTTTTTTCCTGGCAGAACCTCCGCTGAAAGTTAGATACTTATAAACAGTAAACACTCTAGTAGAGTGAGGTCAAGGCCAGTAAAGTCTCAAGCTATCTATGACTTCATCTTCGACTTCAGGAAGAAAGCTAGAAAATTTGTGGACTTTTTAAAAGAACAAGGGGCAAAATCACCTTGGGCAGCGGATAAAGAATGGAAAAAATAGTACAGTAATCATTATCTAAAAGAGGACTTACTTGAGACTATAGGTAGTCTGCCACCATCGATGCTGAGACAGATATCTGGTTTGTTGTTCACTTCAGTAGTGCCCATTAGGTGAATAAACGGGAATAATTTAAAGGGTTTACGAGGAGCACCCGGGGTACAGAAAATATGCCGGCAGTGACAGACTGTTCGAGGCAGACTACAATCTTCGGAGCCATGGTGGCTTACAAACATGAAGTTGCATACTCGGGGAAAATCAATGGCCAGCCCAGAAAACGTGGACAACAGGGTTGTCTCTTCCTCCACACTCTCGATCAGTGGTGGCATTTGGGTAACTTTCGCCAGACTAACAGCTCAGAATGTCTTTCTTGGAAAATTGCGACGTGTTTTAATAAGTGCTCACCATGTTCTCAGGAATTTCAACCCAAAAATGAACTGTGGGAAATTAGGACATTTTCCCTTCAGAGGTTAATGAAAAACATAGTGTTATGAGGTCATAGAGGGAACTTCTGTGCTGCTTAGAAAATTTCCCCAAGACCACTGAACACGGTACGTGAAGCAACGAGAGACAGACCTCCTCTAAATGGTGCGGATATCAAAAGTTTAAACCTGGACCCATCTAACTGAAAATAAATGAATGACCAAATACATTTTCAACGACTTCTTACCTGTCTAATATACTCACTGGTTGAGTAGCTGATTGGCAGGTTGGTCGGATCAATGACTGACCGGATGCATGCTTGAATGATTAAATACCTCTTCAACTAACCGACTAGTTCAGTACCCTACTTACTGAAGAAGTGTGTGCATAAGTGAGTTTCTTGACATCGGGTTCGAGTGATTGCGTTTATATTACCACAGTTTCAGCCTGAATCAGTAGGTAAACCCAAAGTGATGATAGTTTGGTTGGAGTAGGAAAAGTTGTTTCTTGTACAATGCTGTCTGGACTTGAAGATTTATCAACGGCAAGTTGACACACAGAGCATGGCAAAATCTCTGAGGATAGCAAGAGTCCTCCCCAGTAGGGATCATTTCTGGACCCCTGTCAAAGTGGTCTCTTAATAAGAGGGGAGGAGCCTATTCTCAAGGATCGTCCAGGTCCTTTATTTCATACGACAAATGACCTAATATTCTGCAGGAGACAGTAAGATTTACGATATAGCGAACACAGCATGTTTTATGCGATCGGTCATGTGGCTAATGAACAGCATTTTGCATTGTATATAGAAACATTGTCTAATACAGGATATATAGAGAATCCTGGAGAACAGCCAAGTAAAGCCTAATTTCAGCGTTCACTCATATATATGGTATTGCTGCATAGATTTTGTACACTGTGGCATGTATATGTATACGTGCATATTCTACTACGTGATAGAACATTCAAAATATTATTAATTCCACTTGATACCGTTTGAAACAAGATTCACACAATAATCAGTAAATCTGGAGTTCACAGAAGGACCTAATGCTTAGCCCGTTATTGGGATATCATTTTCTGCGGCTATTACTCCAGTCTTAAACTCAGCTTGCTTGGAACTTTCACTGACTGTTTCACCTTCCTTCGAACAGTTTGACTGATCTTCTTCAGGTTTTCCAGTACGTAAGCTAGATTACTTGGGCGATTGTCACAGCCATGTGTTTGAATACACTACAACAATCGGAAGATTAAAATTCACTTCGTCGCAATTTGTGCCCCTGAAAGACAATATCGGCAAATGAAACTGGTGTAAGCTAACCTAACCTCGGTGCTCTTCCAGGATTGCCTCATCAAAACGATCTATTTGCATTCAGCTTGAAGTGCCTACCTGAAAACCGCTTTTGAAATGGTGTTGCTATGTCTTCAGTAGAACGTGCTGCAATCTCTTCACTAACTGGACCTATTGGCCTCCCTCATGGAGCACAATTAACTTATTTCTCACCAACCTGTCGTCTGAGGATCTGAAATGTTTAGTTTGATTATTAGCCACGCTACTATGCTTTCCTGAGTGGTGAGGCTCATAATTCTTATGAGCGTTCGTAGCGCTGACTAGAAAGGCAGGTTAACTACCAGTAACTTTACCCTCTATGATAGATTTCATGACTTTTATGTTACACACAAGCCAGCAAATTAATACTCGTTGCCAGAAGTTCAGCTCGCTCTGGAGAACCAGGAATACAAACTAGAGTTGACGTTCTGAATCGGCGCAGCCAAACGGAAATTAATAACCACGCTGAATAGTGTTTGCACTCCCCAACTTATGAGAAAAGATGGTCCCTGTTGGGAAGCAGTAAAACCGAAATTGCTAGAAATTACAGGTCCCTTTTAAACGACTGACCTATTGCATATCGATCTAATGACTGTCTTCGCGGAACGAAGACGAAGTATTCCCTGTAAGAAAATGGGGTCCTTATCCAGGGTTGGGAAATTAGGGAGATTACCTTAGTTCTGAGCAGATCCTAAAATCAGGTGGCAGTTAGACTCCGGTTTCTTGAAAATATTGTGCGATAAAAGTATAGGTTTGTGATCAATATGAACAATAGTTGCTTGACATCAGTCATCTAACTGGCCCTCAGTGGAGTCGCCATACAACGTGAGACCAACTAACAAAAATTGCATATCCCAGAAAGTAAGGACACATTTAGTAGTCAACTGAAGAGAATGTTAATAGTTCAACGCCGTGATGATGTCATCTTGACTGATGATGAAACGTTTGCAACCAAATAGCTCAGCTCATCGAACAAACCAACGTCCAACACTTTTGATACCAATGTTTATCACTTCTAGATGAGAAAATTCATCACTAAATATCCCGGTTGTAAATGAATTTGGCTTGTAAACAAGGAGATTTCGTGAATAAACTTACCAGTTTCGCACATAGACCACTACTAGGTGGAATTCGGTTTCAGTTAACAGTGTGTAACCAGAGTTACTGCAATTAATCCAGTCAGCTGTCACTCAGAAGCTGCATTATTCTGAATAAAAGCATGCCTTTATCAGTCGCCTTCCGGTATCCTGTTGAGTTAATGAACCCTTTCCTTGGGTTGATTCCATTCCGGTGATTGTATAATTTTATTTAAAGAACCAGCGGGCATAGGTACAAATAGCAGCTTGGAAAGTTACAGAGATGATAACTCTTCGATATAATACGGGTTATGATTAAGGAACACGTGATCACTTTAGCGTCGCGCATCACTACTCACGTGATTTGAATAAACCAACTAGACGACAACTTAGATCATTCAACCACTGATCGATCCATCAGGTAGGTGAATGGCATCATAATTGGACTAGTCTGCTTCAATTGATGTTCAATTTCTCCCTGACCTCAAACAATACGCTCATGTTGGCTGATGAGTGAACAGAGGCAGAAAATCGATAAGGTTCATATATTTATTTCTTAGTGTTAACTCATATTGACTAATGATGATGTGATATTGCTCAGACCGCCTATACTGTTCTACCTGAACCACAAATGATTCATGTTCTAGGCAGTTTTAACTAGTTGTGCAGTCAGACACCAGTACTCTGGTAACACAATAAAGAACAGATTTGATACTAAGAAATAGATTATCCCTCACGTGGTGGTATACCGTCTGCTAAGCCAAGCGTGAACCGAACAGCTGATATATTTTCTTTCCAATTTAACGATGAGATAAATGACTATGATTTATTTTCCATGTTGCATATTGGTTCCATTGTTTTTTTTTCCAGTGAAGTTTGAAGGTAGATCCAGCACCTGACTAGAAAGAATGCTGATGTGAATTGAGCATTGAAGTGCCCACGAGCTTGCACAGTTCTCTTCTTTATGTACAGGTAACACCCACATACATGCAGTATATATATTCTTGTGCTGAATTCCTTGGAATGACCGCTTGAACTTTAAAGGAATTGATGTACGGGCGTCTGTCGTGTAGATTCCGTTCCGGATATTCTTGATGGTATGGATCTACCTTCTCAGTTCTACTCAATGTTCATGCTCCTTTTTAGATACTGGTGCTAGATGAAGCAGCTGGAATTCCGTCCAACTCTGCACAGTAGTCCTTTAGCAGAAAACTTGTTTTGTGGAGGGTCAAAGAGAGTACTTCTCGTGGGTTATATCCTTTTCCAACCAGTACCAAACCATTTTACATTAGTTCCCGAAAAAGGCACTCTACGGAGTCCAGCTAAAATCGTTTTGTGCCCAGGATTTCGCCGAACATATGTGGTCGAAATAACCTGAGAAGCACCTACAAACTCTCATTCATCGTGCATTCCGGCTATAAAATCTAATAAGCAATAAAGTTGGCAGATAACACAGCCGAAACAGCGTGGTATCTGCCACTTGCATACCTTTGCACACGAGAAAACCTTGGGAAGTAGAGCCCAGTGACAGCCACAGCTTTACAACGCACATGAATTTCTTTCTTGATGGTATATAAAAGCGTGGGCGCTGTTCGTCAATGAATCAGTGTGACGTTTGGAAGCGACCCAGTATTTTATTGCGTTACGATCATCTGATTAGCAAATTGGTTGTTTGAGATGACGGAAGCGTTCCTAAAAATGTTACTGCAAACACTTTGTCCGGTGAGTGACTAGGAACAGACTAGCACAACCTCACAAAGTTTTTACCTGTTTTCTAATCGTTATTGGTGTCAAGTTCTCCTTGCTGCCAGTGTCGTTTGGAAAACAGGATGCCTGCACTTTCCACATAGTTCTGTCATAGGTTTTGCTATGTTTAGAAATGCAACAGTAGAAATTGTATCAGGATTCCCATTTGGAGCTGCCGTTAAACGTCATTTACAAAACCGTTGACCATCAATTCGAAATTGATTGCCGCGTTGCAGTTACAGTTTTCGAAGCACAAGCAAACTAAAGATTTTAAATCTCAGCGACCAGATCCAGAAGCCTCAAGCACATCAGTGTAGAACAACAGACTGTGCATATTAAGCCCACAAATGGGGTGTAGTTCAGCTCCACTGTTTGCTTGAATCCGGTATTCAGTGGTAGCACAAAGTGTAGAATGAAATGACTGGTTTGTGTTTGAACTTAGAATAATCTTCCTGTTTTAGGTAGGTGTTCATCAACTCGACGGGGCCACAACGTGGTCCTTCATTTGGTCGGTCACAAAATTTCAAGTCGGCCTAGGATAGGGTATACAAAGCATCACCACTGTATACCTATCTTCAAAACCAGGAGCATTAAATTGTGTGGGTAGCCAAAAATGAACCTATTTTTCTCAAATGTAAGGAGAAAAGCCCTTCGCCGAGGAGTTTGGCTTTTGCCGGATCTTGTGTTGGTAAAGTTCAGGTTGAGCCAGAACTGCGTAGACTACTCCGATTTTGCCTTCGGGGAGTAAAGAATGACCTGCTGTTCCATTCTTGGATGTTCGCATAAAGTCCACAGCGTTCGACGAAGTTCGTTGTCCTGAAACCTCGTAGCTGTCAGAAGACTATCTATCGTAACCTTTTCGTCAAAACGTCGATTCCGGGCGCACAACATAATCTGATAAGCAGTCAGTTCGAGGTCAAAGCGCCCTCGATCACTTGTAAATCTGAGAAGACCATGCGACAGATGATGCCGCCAAATTAATTTCCGGCCTTGATGCTTACCGTCCTAGAACTTCTGAATCAAAGAGAGGAGGTCTTCCAAAGGAGAGGGTAGCAAACTAAGAGCCTTCTGCTCGGATTTCGAAACCCATATTTCACTCGCCAAGATGAAAATATTCACCATGTGCACATTCAGCTTCGTCTTCTGTTTGAAACTACCAGATGCTCGGTACATTTCTTTGAAGTTGACTGTAAGATCACAAAACACTTTGATATCCTGGAACATACGGCTCAGTTTGTTCAACTGTTCTGCAAGCATACCAACTTGCCGTAGTCTGTCGACCATCATCTCTTTCATTTCACTATCTGCAGACGTTTCCAGTAGACGTCTAATCAAATGAGTCTTGTATACGCGAACGAAAATATCTTTGCTGTTCACGTATTTCAGAACCAGTAAGACATTGTCCAAGAGTTTCTCTACTTCGTTTAAGAGAAGGCGCCTGTTTATTGAGTATTTGCGAAGCATCAGGTCACAGCAGGACGCCAATAGTTCTGGGCACCGGGATTCGATTCAGCGGAATTCGCTCCGCGTGGAAGTAGGAAGCTCCGTAGTAAACACAGTTGTGTTATTTACAATTTCTTGGTATGCCCTGTCTCGAGAAGCCAAAAGGAGTGGGTCATTCAGGAACGCGTCATTTACGATTGATGAGAATCGACGGTATAAATCTAATAAGCGCTCCACATATTTGTTTGCATCCTTTAGCATAGTCTCTGCATTTTGTCAAATATCTTCCAAGCCAACTTCTCAGATGTATTTTGCTCTTTTAGAACTGGTTGATTACAAAGGTTATATACGAAGAGTTTTGTGACAATCGCATGTTCTTCGGTAAAAATGCCCATTTTTCAACGTTCGCCTTATTCTTGGCTTTATTTTCGTTCTAAATTCATAAGCCTGACCCTTGTAGTTAGATTGATTTTTATTTTGTTAGGTTTGGAATCTCAGGCTGCAATTAGGATCAGCATACTTGTAAATTTTGGTGGCGGATAAAACATCACCTTGTGAGAAGACACCGTCGCTAACATACCACTCTTGCCTGCTCCCATATATCAGTAGTAAAATATTTATTTGAATTCTCGACTTTGTTCCCTTCAGCCGTTTTCCCCGTCACATTGACGAATCTGAAGTTGTCGTAAATGTAATTCTGGTTGTTATCATACGTCAAAGCAACCCTTCGAGTCTCTCCCAAACGTCCGAAGTCTTAGAGTTTTTACCTGTAATATATGTGATAGCTTATAAAACCGTTCGCACTCTCTGCATGAGTCAATACTGTTTTTATTCACCTGAAGATAAGGACCGAAGACCCACTGAGAAATCTGATGCCTCTGAACTATCTAAAAATTCAGTATAAACGACCTGATAGTAAGCTCAGTTGATTGTTAACGCTTTATCATAATGGATTCGTTGTCTTTGCCTGACAAAATGCGATAGGATGGACGAACCATTGGGAGTGAAATCATTTAGACATCCCATTCGATCCCCTACTGAAGAAAAGTAGTCGTTTTAGAGAACTGTTTGCGGGCTTCTCGAAATCTTCTCGGATATCCTTCTCTTTATATCATCGGTTTTCATTTCCGGTGGATAAGACCTACGCTTCTAGAAACCTTTCTCTTCAGCGCAGCTGTCACTCTCGGGCTGTATTTCGAAATCCTTTTGAAGGATCGTTCACTTTTCGATCCTTTTCTACGGAACGAGGTAGCGGAATTCTTGAACTGGTACAATCACAACATTAGAAGCAGTAAAGTTATTACTGTAGTACACAGACACAACTCTAAGTAACCACAGATTGGCAAGAAATACTTACCAAACTCCTCTTGAGAGATATCGATGAATTAAATTGGGACTCCGTCAGATTGAGGACTATATGTCAACCTCAACGCGTATGCATCAAAGGCACCCTCATCGCAAGGGAGGATGGAAGATTGGGTGCGCAAAACATTGTTGGAAACAAATACCATTGAAAGCAAAGACGAAGAGTTACGGGCTTGTTGGTATTTTTGCTGACATGTCTTCTTGATGGCTTTTGGTGTTAAGCAATCAGTAAATGTGGGTTTAGACAGCCTCACAACTGGGACTTTATTAGAAACTTGCATAAATCTGATGTTGGTGCTAGTTTTCCATGCAAACAAACGCTTTGTATGGGCAGCATTACATTTCGACTGTTATTCTTGATACGCACTTCAGTGACTGAGTAGTAACTGTTTTGGTGCAATTATATGCAGCGGAAATGCAAATACTCGTCAGTCTTTCTCATCCAGCTTAGGTAGATACTGCTGCATTCTGAAATGTGATGCTGTCAGAGGCTACAGCCAAAAGACCAGATTTGCACTTGGATGCCTCTGGTTCTATTCCCTATTGACTGACTTCACAGCTGGCCGAAGAATCCCTTCACCCAAATTTGTTAACCTGTTGCACTCCTAAGACATGATCGTTTCCTTTTTCGAAACACGCGGTGCGAAAAACTGTCTTGCGTAAAGTTTCGATACCTCTAGTCATGAATGGTGCATAAAAGCATACTGGGTAGTTAATGGTGTGGAAAAAGACTATTTAAGTCGTCCAACCAGGATCGTCCAGGGCAGGGTGAGTGTTTTCATGTCGCTTAACGTAGCCGAATGGCAGTCACCGCTGTTGCGCGTGACTTGTTTCCGACGGCCTGTGGAAGATTTGATGGCATACATATAGGATTGCCTCATAACCGACCGGCCTAAGTTGTTTTACCCACAGGCCGCATGCACCAAGTTGGTAAATAATAAAAATTTTGTACGCAGCCGAGTATGGTGCTATCTGCAACGATGAAGAAATAAGACGAGCGGATCAATGAGAGCCACCAGCTGGACTGAACGAGATAGAAAAACACTGAGAACCAGCACTATCTTTTTAACTAAAACAACAGACGCATTCGTTACTTCCTCCGCACAATCCCAAGCTAATTGCCATGACAATAGTCTCCAGCGGCTGCCCATTACTGCCTCCTTTATGTGCGAGCAGACTGGGTTTGTCAACGTATCCGTTGAAATCCACAGCTAGAACGAAGAAAGTTGAGCGCAGTTGTTTGTGGGCGTAAAAAGTACTGCACTATACCTCCCTTAGACGGTTCAATTTGCAAGACCCTGGTGATGTGCCGGAGCAATGCCTTTTTTAACGAAGGAGAGCATCTTGCCACGATTGCTAAGGAGTCCAACGTCAGCAGCTTCAAAAACAAGCCCTGTTGAATGGTCTTCTTGGAGTAGATGCTAAACGACTTCTAACAAGGGCGGTTTCAGTAGACTTGTTGAGCTGGAGTGGTACATGCTCAGTGGAGTCAAATGTCACCGGCAGCTAAGACTTCCGGAATGGTGAAACTGAAGGAATTAAATCCATAGACGGAAAATGACAGTCGTTCAGACGTTCAACCTAAATTGTTCAGGTTGAACGTCTGAACGGGTTGACCGGAAATTCCCCGAGGCATTTAAAATAAAACTTAGTGGAACGAAAATGAAGACAAAATGGTTCACCAGACGGAGAACACTGTGTCTCCTGTGGATTGTCTTTTCATATTTGTTCAAGCATTATGACGCCACTTGGTTATCCCGGTCAAAAACAGAATTTTCTGTAGCCAGGAGATCCACCGGCTGAAAAACCATATCAAGGCTCATTGCTCTATGGCCGCTTTAAGCCTTCGCACCACGCGGCACGACCTGAAATAAGGCAGAGTACCTTTTGCTAAAGATTGAACAGCGGCACCATCGTACCCACTGAATCACAAGGTTACTCCACTCTGCCTCTTCCACCAACGCTGATTCAATATCCGTGCTAGTGTCGGCCAGACATCAAGAGTTTAAACAACAGCCAGAATTTGGAACGCGACATCAGCTTTCTTCCTTTCGTTTTAGTTAAAGCACCACGACATAGTGCAGTGAATAGGATTTCTGAAGCAGAATTTACATAGTTGCATGTTTCGGGTTTAATTCAGTGAGATACAGAGGCATTCCCCTTGTCTCCAAGAGAACCATATTCAACCGTGCCAAGTATTTGGGGGGTGAGAATTTCCCTTTTACCTCATTTAAAGGCTTCTAGGCGCCTGCACTAGCTAAGGTTAGCTCACGTGACTTTGGGTGCAATTGCTAATTGATGGCCTCAGCACACAAAATTTACAGGATTGACATGTCGCATTGTATTGGATCTTCGAAAGGTCCTGGTTTTGGAAGAATAATGCAAATCACACTGTGCATCACCGGATCTACAAAAAGCATGCTGCACCATACACAGAGACTGCTACGTGTTCAGTGTTCGGCAACGCCTAGGAATTCAGGACTGAAATACCACAACATAGAGGTTAACAACTTTGAAATAATTACACGCAAATTCGCAGTGAACTCATAGGATGACGGAAGTTATCAACGAGTTTATGACAGTCTCTTATAATGCGATGGTTGAACATGCTATGATTATTATAGGAAGGTCTTGTTCAGTGCCAATGAGCTGTTGGAATAAGCAGATAAATTTGCTGAATGCGACGAACAAAACCAACTGTTCTCAGGTGGGCCCAAAAGGAAATGAACGGTAGAACATATTAAATGATATAAGTACTTACAGCCGAGCTAATGACTAGCAAACCATCTATCACACGATATTGTTGGTATTTCCATTGTCACAGTCCTTCGACTTCAACAATGAAACATTGTTTTGCGGTCTACCGTTCACTGGCACACATCCTTGTGCCCCATGTAAAAAACCTGAGACACTTTTCCGCTCAAGCTGGATTTCTCAGTCCAAAAAACTACCGGAAACCGACCTATGGATTGTCACTTGTAAAAAACGCGTAGCCATCTCAAGCAATCGTATCATATTCAGATACTTGGGGAAGAATAGCTTCGACAGCCTATCTATGGACGTAAGATAACAGCTCCAAGAAATCCGCTGGTGAATTTCGGGATCATCGCATTTTTCGCACTGTGCGTATTTGTACTTCTCATCTCAGCGGTTATTGAACCCTTTTCTAATTTCTAGCAGAATAACGGTGCTTCCTCAGTGGCCGTTACTGTTACCATACAACTTGGCGGGATAAGGTTTCACCTGGTCTAACGGGACAGTGGTCTCGAGATCCACACGAATGACCGGATAACATCCGTCCCGAATGCTTGTGGGCAAATTGGTCGAAACGCATTAAATATCCACTTACTAGATTCAGATTGTTTTCGAGCTCCTCTAAGTTTATACGGTGGACCTGAAGAAATGTTACGAAATAGGTTCATACGCGGGTGGCAAGCGACGTTCTGTTCCCGTTGCAGAATTCCTTTGTGGCTGAATAATGATTGAGTGTGTTCCTGAACGTGCGCATTAGAGATAGAGGAAATAAGAATTCCATGCGCAAATTATAAAGTTTAGATAACTGACTAAATTGCAACCAACAATCATCTTATATCGGTGCAATTTGTTTCAGAAATCAGAGCAGTGGTAATTTTTCATTATTACCCCGTCAGCTCTTGAACATAACTGGAGTTTGAGGTTTGCAAATCTATCTAGCAACCAGAATTTTATCCATCATAAAACCCAAGTCCCAACGGTATTGCTGTTTCCAGGGGCAGCGAACAGACTAATAAGCAAACGATGGCGGTTGACTTCAACAAAGTTTTGCCTCTCATGAGCAGATCAAACTGGTGAACACGGAGAACATGCCGAAGCAAAGCGTTTAACTGCGATTCTCTTTGTTATTCACTAAATATGTTAGTTAAAATTGTTAAATACAGTAAGCTCAACAGAGGGTGGTGGCCAGGGAAGGTGAAAACTTCATAAACTTGTTAAACAGGTGTTGCAACAAGCCATTTTAAAATTTTTGATACATCTTATTTTTATGAGCGGACTGCCACTGAAACCATGCGAAGCAATTCCTGGTTGATATTTTCTACAAAGAAAATAAACGTCTAAAATTTGAGAGTAGTCATAGACTATCCTACCATACATCGAATCCAAGTACGGGAGGCGAAGTTTAAAGTTGTCTATACTAACGATTTAACGGCAGTTTGAATGTGAAATCTGATACTCTCAGTACCGAGTTGTACGAAAATCAACATAAAGTTTGTGGTTCTTGCTCGGGAAAACAGACGATCGTCCCAAAAACAATCGCCCAGTAACATGAAGACACGGGTGCAGCTCCAAGAAAGAAATTTTTGCTGTTGCAGGATTAGAAGTACAACACTTGACGAGGTGAAGCAATAGATTGTGGGTGTGCTGCCCTTAACTCGACACAATAAGTACAAACCGAATGCACAGCGCCACATCGCGTTGTGGACAAAGCAAACAAAGCTTTCGGGTATGTGATGTTGATAGCAGTGAAGAGAATCAGCCCACTGTATGTGCTGGATTTTTTGCAAAACCAGACCCATTTCCTTAAATAAGAAAGCTACATTAGTTTAAGTAGGGCCCAAATGGTGCCACTGCATCTGAATCAGATGCGTGAGTGTTTTCAAAACGCAGAAACGAGATAACATTTTCATGAAAAACTTCATCCTGACAAGTGCTTTTCTGTATTTTAAGTCCACAGTAAATATTTCTATCCTGATGAAACTCTTCTGGTTACTTCATACCTCTCGAATATGGAACACCGAACTTTTCTGTCAGGTGTTTCTCATTTTTTAATCTGCTGTCCTATATCATGAGTCAGGATCTATGTAAGGGTTCCAAACAACTTCTTTAATGCCCAAGTGTCCATGCTCAAGTGGAACCCGATGAGGACAAGGACGATCAACCTTGTTTCAATTCAGATATATATAGACAGTCCTGAAAAAGTCACATAAAAACTTTAGATATCTTTTCCGTATTGTTGGAGTTTTTGTGAATTTTACACAACTCTGTCTCCGAAGACCGCAACAGCAGTGAGATTCCACGGTGACATTGCCTCAGAAACGCTATCGTCTTCCACTGAGTTGCAAGAACGTCAAGGCATATGAGAGAAGATCAAAGTACATAACTGTGTCATAACGGCACTGACGTTCAACTATTCCGTTTGCCAACTTATTGTCCCACACTGGTAGACTATCTCAGAAACTAAAGTTTGTCGCATGTTTACAAGACTCCTATAAAGTTGTCTAATAGTTGAAAAGAAGATAGCTTCAACCAAGTCATCTAACAAAGTTTTTAATTCATCGTGCATAACAAAAGTTGAAGGATTTCCTCGACTTATGTGCCATTCAGCTCCTTGTCAGAGGTACGGTTCCGACTTCAATCTATCATTCGTCAAATGCAAAACACGCTCAAACAGCACTACCAGCTTCGCTCAGGATGGCACTGTGGATTAGTAATCATGAAGAGGTTGTATTTGAGGGAAGTACCTTCTTGATATTGCCAGACAATGGATCACCTTCTAAAACCACCAGCAGCATATAAAAAATACTGTCAAATACACTGTCCAGTTGAGCATGAATTAGGGACGCATAGAAGGCTCCCAAGATCGGTGCTGTGAAGGCAAATAAAACTGTTCTTAGGTTGTTCAAGCCTAAGGAGTGAGTATCTGTCATCCGGGTTGCTGCATATGTAATGTAATTTCCCATGTAATTGCTTGCGCGATATTTCCATTTAGCAGTAAGCCAGATTATCCTGGCTGAAAAATTCTAGAAGCCTGATTCTGCTGAATCTTAGAGATAGTTGCAGTATGAACTTCACTGCCGTTCCCTCTTTCTTCAATAATACTGCCCGCAAATGATAACAGATCGGTTCCAATTTTAAAATAGGCTTTGAATCTAGGCGGGGATACGCGGTCTAGTCACAATTTCCCTGAGTGCCGCAGTGTTTTTCGTTGCATGCCAGCAGCCAGCTGGAACCAAAAACGGGAAGTGCCCTTAGGTTAGTACTGAACACTACTATTGCCACCTGGGCTTCAAGTGAAACTCAACCATAAGATGCAAGTCCTCTGATGTGTGTAGGCAATATTCATCCGAGTATAACTGAACACCGATACGATAAGTTTACAAGTGAATTTGTACATCATAACTGATAAAAACATTGTGATTTTGATGAACTAATCAAAAATTTAATTTTACCGACCTCTTCCAGAAGTGATTATTCTGTATGTAGCCCGAAAAAGCATTCACTGGCACTCTATAGCGCCAACAGACCAGCCTTTTGGGTAGAGACAAGTCCACGTGAGCAAAATCCGTGAAAACACTCTCCCCCTAGTGGATGCTTGAACTGTGGACAATGGAATAAAAAATAATTGTCCAGCTGTAACACTCTCAGTACCTGGCTGCTTTGCTATCCGAGGGAAGCACGACGGCTGTCCAAGCCTAGACAGGAACAATCGGGTTATCGGGGATGGGTTAGAACCACAGACCGTCCACTCATTGAGTTCGCGCCTGAACCCCTGAGCCACCTCCAACTCAATCAAAAGGTCTTGTGAAAACGCCAATGACTTCAGCTCTGGTTTTCCTTGTTCCAACTTGAGCAAGATTCACACGATTAGAGGCTACGCAACCGAAACTCCATCTACGTGTATCCATCCTCCTTTGATACTTGCAAACTGGATGTAGCAGCAAGCAGAATTTCGAGAGCACCGAGCACTTAGCGCAAGCTAGTGATCGTTGTAAATCATTATCAACGTGTACCAGGTGGGAACAGACCACAGAGAACATCTGTTCTAAGCGTTTGTCACGAGTGACAAATACGTCAGCAACTGAAGAAATGACGAAAGTCATCTAATGATCTGAGTTACTTGCAGTCGTTCATCAAGTCAGAGCGAAAAAAGAACCACCAAGATGTTATTCCACTGATTTTAGATAGCTATTCGTTTGTTTGTTACCAACAAACTTCTGGAGTCGCTCGCAGAAAGACGCCTATATAGTCGACTTAGTCGGCCCATAGAACAGCTCAAACAGTAACCACAATACCTATTCACTTATATCTACGGTAAAACACAGCACCTTCAAGATAACCCATACCGCTGAAAGTGTAAGTTGAGTGTCCTGTTTAAGCATGACAACGTCATTAGTGAATTACTAGAAGTGACGAGTTTGTTCATTGCTTAGAATAGGGTTCGACATGAAAAAAACCCTAATTTCTATAGGTCTTGGTTAAACACAGTAAAACTGACCACAAAGAGTAAGAGGCAATCCTAAATGATACCTCTCCTGAAGGAAAATTCGGCTTTTTCAGTGTAAATCAACAAAGTTCAAGGAAATATCAAACAGCCTAGTGGGCAAATAACAAGATACAGAGATAGTTACAGATTCCGTTGTAGTTCGACTACCAAATTACAAATGATAGCGAACTGTTGGTGGGCATTCGTTTCATATAAATATGGAACGAAAGCCAACGGATACATTAGGCAAAAATATATAATTTAACATTCTCAACTGCCGATATGGATTTCCTTATCGTATTTCTCCAAAGTGAAACTAGTGTTTTCAGGCTGGAGAACTACCGACTCCCACCAACCGAGCGAGAATACTACACCCGTAGGAAGAAATACCTATAATGACAATACACAAGGGCAATGTGTTTGGCATCACAGATCATCCGTAACATCCAGCTAGCTTCATTTTATAGCCAACGCAGTTAAGAAAACCTTGCTCTGACCGCTTGTTTTTTTCAGTGATCAAAAAGGTTCAGATGTTGCAAGCTTATACAGTTGGAATCTACTTCTTCGAGCGCCCAGTTTGGACCTTAAAAAGCATTCTAGTGATTCGGGGACTATTAACCATGCCAACTTTTTTAATAACACAATCAAAAGCGACACGCCAGAGTTGGGTTTGGCCTCTATTAAGAGTCAGTTGGTTCCTCCAGATGAGTGAGGAACTAAAAACAAACGGTCTCCTCGCCATCGCCGAGGACAACACAGCTGTTTGGCTTCCAAACTTCACACCATTCAACAAATAAGTGATGTGGTAGAAGGAAGGAAGGGGGAAAGCACACCTCACCATCAATCCACAAATATATGCCGACATCTGACAAATCCACGGGCCGAAAATCCTATTACAGTCATTGAACAGTGATTTAACGTAGTAAAAAGAACCTTACATCGCATGTCCGTTGCCCCTCGGTTGTAACTGTCAGAAATTCAAAACACGATAGAATTTGCTTTCTGGACCGTCATCCGATTATTTAAAAAAAAACCGCGGTAGGAAAGAAACTAGTCCAGTGTTACAAAGCAGCGGGGAAAAGAGTAAATAGACTGTTTATTGAGGAACGTATCAAGTGGTCATGGAAGTGAGTGCTTGAGTCGACTCACAGTGGACAACACCCTTGGAAAATCATTTCTGTCAAAAGGACAAAGTATGACAATTCACAGTGTCATTTGAGCGGGCTTCGTCATGAGAAAACGGCTCGGAAAGTAGAAAGTATCACGGTTTCCTTGTATAAAAAATAAAATAGAAAACAAGAAACAGCAGTGGATTTTTGATCAAAACGGTCGTCATGCCAGTGGTAAATATCAGGTAAGAGAATATGACTGCTTTAACAAGGATATGTACAGCAGTTATGAGAATAATGGAAGGAAAAGCGAGAGGGGTAAAAATGAGGAAAGGGATGGTCTTGTCATGGTACACTGAAAACCTGCATACTTCCGTGGACCGCAACTTAAAAGAATGTTATTATTGATTCAAGATACAAATGACGGACGCCTTGAAGGACAGTCAACTGTTAAAAGAAAAGGACACTTGAAAGCCATAAGATCCGGGAAGACGTTATGCACATATCACTGTAGAATGTATTCACAGCGCTGGAGACAGGGTGAGTATTGCATGTAACGGGCTCATTGGAGCAAAAAGACCCTAGAAAATTAGGCAGAATCACTGAGTAGATATGTTGTAGCAAGCAGACAGTAATGCATCATATGGGCGAATGATACCTGGAACGACATCTGAAAAGTAAATGAAAATGACAAGTTCATGTTGAACACTACGACGACCAGGGCTGCAACATGTAGAGCATTTGAAAATCAAAAGAAATGCTTACCAGGATAATCTACCGTAGATATGGATGCATTCGGTTCTGGCCAGAGGAAATCGACCGTAGTTTTAAAGAATCTGTAGTAAACCAAATAGACACATGATAGAAAGTCATAAATAAAGCTAATTTTAAAACTACATAACAATAGTCCTCAGATCTCCATTCCTTAACTGAAAATCAGAGCTTCAACCTGATGGGGTTAGCGGAGGTAATCTCTGAGCTAATTTTTATCACACCCACTTTCAGATCTGTGGCATTATTTTGTTCACCTGAAAATTGATTCCAGTGGTCTGGCTACTTTGGATTACCATCCAGTAAATGCACACTCGTCCCGATGTTCCCCTACAGCAACAAGCTTTTATGATGGAGAAGTTTTTGTCATATAGGAAACTTCAGAGTGAAGCGTGGATTGGAATGTGTAAATAAACGTATCATATTCTGAAAGCACTTTAATCTTGGAGGAAAACTGCCGTCATCATGACGATCTGCAGTCCGCCTCTTTATCACTGCTGCAGCGAGCCAGTACCACCAAGTTATGTCCCTGTAGCTATCCCAGAACGGTCTGGTGCCCCGATTAAATCCAACCGATTGCTGATGGGCAAAAAAAATCGGCGAACTTGGTTACGTGTGCCAATGCAGGTGCACTAAACAGTTGAAAGCTTTCGGTCGATTCCGTATGCACAGTGACGCAGCTATGCAGGAAACTGTTGAGTGATTGTTGATTGACAGGGATTATCTGTAGATTATCTGCATTGCTTTAGCCACTCAGTGGCACTCAAACGGCATACTTATTGCAGAAGAATCTAGTCACTTTGGCAAACTCGACATGGATATTTGTTGGATTCGGGTTGAGAAGGTGCACAGGTAACAACATTAGGACCTAAACTAATCAAAAGGCGACTTGAGAACTTTGTTGTGCACCGAATCAATCCAACGATGCCTTCCGGTAGGTTACTCGGATAATACAGCCTGAATGATCTCTGAGAGGGACCGGACGGTCATATCTCATGGTTTACATGGACTTGAGTGCATTATGCCTACAGTATGAAACGCTACTGTCTGAGTTGATTACAATAAAATGCTCTTATTGTATCGTACACCCAGTTGGTACGCTGGAGTTAACCTAGACCTGCGTTCCGAAACTCTACCATTCTCTTGAAATCAAGTGGTTTACTAGCGACTATGTAAATTCATACTTCAAGTATAGTCTGTCGTATCCTTGCAGAATCATTCCTCTATTGTCAGAAAAAGCATAGTGCGAAATGAAGCGAACTGTCTGTCTATCACTCGTCTTCCTTTCACGACCTCCAAATCATGAGTATTTTGACAACCAGTGTACAGCTTCGGCAACCTAACTTAACCGGATCTTTGATCCATTTCTTTCATCTGGGCCCGGTGTGCATTGAAATGTGTGATGGAGGCAATCCACTAGTTTGGTCTGCAGCAAAAGAGCTGACCATAAAACCATCTACCAAAAATGAATTGTACCGTATACTAATTCCAGGCGCTCGGTAGTACGATACACCCCCATAAACATAACGCGGGTCAATACACAGGAGAGCAAGCTGCATCCTCGATAGACCTGTGACACAATCCGATACACCAGGAACACGTGTAGCTTTCTCGAAATAAACTAAGCTGATACAATTACAAATAACTATGTGAATGATGAGGAAAAGATTTCCCTATGGAAAATGTTACGTATTGGCTAGTGTAGGTGCCTCTCGCCCACCTTCACGAAGATTTCGGACAGACTAAGGGTCGCCCGAATGGTGCTTAAATGAAGATATCTGGTGGGTAAAGAATTATCTCAGGACACAATCAATTATTTGGAGCAGAGCATCATTACAGCCCTATGAAAGTACCAGTCCAAAACGTGGTTCGATAGATTCTGATTTTAAGGTGGTCCAATACTGTCTTCTTCGGGAGTTTTGAGTTAATAAATGAGTAGAGTAGGCTTGTGGACATAAAATATGATTTGTCATTCTCCGCCTCGGTTACCGGTGTACAGCGCTACGACGAACTGATTTTAGTCGACAACCTGTGAAAAACAGCCTTCAAAGTCCTAATACTGATAGCTGAACACGGAGGGATATAATCGAACGACAAACAACATCCACCTAC
Source organism: Opisthorchis felineus (assembly GCA_004794785.1). Classification (NCBI taxonomy): domain Eukaryota; kingdom Metazoa; phylum Platyhelminthes; class Trematoda; order Opisthorchiida; family Opisthorchiidae; genus Opisthorchis; species Opisthorchis felineus. The sequence goes on along the minus strand of SJOL01012182.1, from coordinate 916,425 downwards.
ACTCGTGTTAAGTATTGTGAAAAACTTAATAAGATTTTAATAAAAAGAGACTCTACTGTCCTGGCTTACCAGATGCCATTTCTTGTGCTGCAGCCACAGAGTTAGCTGAATTATACTCGATAATAGTTACTGGGTCAACCAGTGAGGAGGCCAAACTGGTCATCGGATAGTATGAAGTAGAGGGCTTGGACGAACCAGCAGACACAGAAACTTTCCCATTTGACATTTGTGCAGCTGCTGTGTTGTTGGTTGTCGTGTTGTTTGTACCACCCGAGAGTAGGGCTGCTGCTAGGGCTGTGTATTGATCTTGTGCTGATCCAGGAGTACAGTTTATCAGGTTTGTAGAGCCTTGGGAAGTGGTACAAATAAATGACTGACTCAAGTCTCAATCAAACGAACGAAGAGCAAACTAATTTTTAGAGTTTATATAGCGAAAATCAACCTATGTCCTGATGGTGCATGGTGATAAAAAATGTGGAAAGAAAAATCACTGGCTTGGTTGTATGCACCAAATAAGCTTCTTCTGACCTTTGAAGACCCCATCACTGTCCTGATTAATTGACTGCCACTGAAGTAATAAGGCGTGCGTGTTATGGGCAATTCTTTACACAAAACCATTAGCCCGGTCGATATGTCGGTGACCCAGTCTGCCAATAGCAAACGGCATGACAGCTGACATTAGCAACTTGTATGATTTGGAAAACTTCTCTCGGTTAAGGTGGATTATTTGGGCCAGTTTTCCTTTCATTAGGAAACAAATACTGCGGCAGTATACTCAACCTGATTCCTAAATAGCTTATGAAAGTAAACATGTAAGTTAGCCAGTTGAACACACTACAAGTGAGTAAAAAGAATCCAATCAACGCACTCAATCAGTAAACCCGGGATTTACGCTGTTTCGTGTATTATCGTGAACATTAACCGCAAAAGGACATTTGAAGACTCGAAAGGAAGTGGACGTCACATGTTAGTAGATTATAACTGAAACATAATTGTGAGTTCGTACACGATATCTGCCCTGTCCATGCTCTGACCATCATTAACATTTTAGTGATCGCCTCTGTATTTCCGCGTCACTTTCAACTCCGCGACCAGTCGGCTTGTTCAAAATGTATTAATAACCGAAAGAAAATCCTGTACTCATCTCCAAGCTTCAAATGCATATGCAGTGATATATTTGGGAAGCTCCGCTATAGTAGCTAGTCCTATATATCTGTAAGAATAAAGTGAGCGTCAACATTATTTTCACAGTGAGCCGGATAAAGTCGAAAAAGGGAATGGTTCTGATTCATATACTAAACGGAGGGCATGAGGTTAGAAGATCTGAGAACCATAGGCGCACCAGATCAGAAAAACAGAGAACGGAGAAGAATATACTGAAAGTTGAAGCTTTACAGGAGCAGTTAACAAAAACATCAGAGGTTAGGACACTCTTGAACATCAACCAGTGGGTTAGATCGATTGTGAGGCCACCATACAAACATACAGATTCTAGTGTGTTCAGTCCGTAAAAGTTGTGATTCATCATCATCATCATCATCATCATCATCATCATCATCATCATCATCATCATCATCATCATCATCATCATGGACAGCACGACATCAGTGTTCAAAACTGACGTACAACCATGATTTATTTGAAAGCCTTATTATGAAGAAAAGAATAAAAGTGGACAGGGAAGGGACTTGATGCTAGCCTATTAAAACCATTCCCGAACCCAGCCTTGCAGATTCGTGCATTGACCTCATCTGTCACACTACAATCAGAGCTAACACAACTTCCAAGATACGTAAAAGGCTCCACAACTTCCAGTGCCTCACCCTGGATTGTAGTTGGCGGGTTCGGTGACTGCATGTCCGTGAGCATGACCTTAAACTTTGTGGTTGCAAAGTGCATACCAAAGCACGGAATGACTTTGGGCAGTTCATCCAGAAACACCTGCGCCTTCCTCTCTTCGAAGACGAGAACGATATCATCTGCATACTCCAGATCGACAAGGTTTACGTCGGAGATTATTTGAACACCAGGGTTTTGGAGACCTTCCAGCTTTCGTCTCATTATCTTACCAATCACGAAACTAAATAGGAATGGAGAAAGTGGACACCCCTGAAGGACACCACTTTGTGTACGGAAGCTTTTGGAGAGCTCTCCGTATACTCTCACATGTCCGGAAATCTGGGAATACAAAGAACTTGTTATGTTCACAAAATTCCGGGGCATCCCTTACTGGGCAAGGAGAACAAACCGATCAACCCAGTCGAATGCGCCTTGGAAATCCAGAAATACTAAAATCGTGGGTGGTTTATACGTATGGCGTTGTTCTAGAACCTGACGGAGTGTGGAGATTTGGTCAACGCAACTCCTACCAGACCGGAACCCCTCTTGCTGCTCTCGAGTCAGTGTTTCACGAGCCACCATAAGGCGACGAAGCTGTGATTAAGGATATGTTAATGACAGTCAGGCGTACAGTTCTCAACCAGCCTAGGATAGGCTTGAGATCAATCACATTTACCTAACAGTCTAAAATACGGAACATGACGTATGCTAGACTGTTGCGCGATGCCTTTGCACGTACGAGGAACTACCGTGTCGAAACTGAGGAATGGTCGTGGACTGAATGGGTGAAGTGACATGATCATGGTTGGTACTACAGCTGTAAGAATGGTCAGTTGAGATGGAGTAACCTACGGGCTGAACAAGTGCGACATACTCACTAATAAACGTGTAAGAAATCAGGTGATCGACTGAGGAAATACACTCAGATAAGTCCCTCGTTTATGATATAGTCCAACTGACTGTGCTGCACAAAGACTGCCCCACGCTTTCGCTGACGGATATTTGGGATAGTGCATTATATTTTCTCGACAAAACACGCTGTTCCTAAGATAGTTGATTCTATCCAAAGCTTGCAAACAAACTATGATCAAGCCCAAGAGAACCCAATCTAGAAATCACTGATGTAGAAGGATACTGAGTTAGCAAGACCTGCGGCACAAACTCCTTAACCTGATAGCCGATAAGTATGAGGGAACATTGCACAGGGTATTTCAATTGCTTTCTTTTGAGCAGTAACTTATTCATCTGAGAAACCAGAAAGTGTATGATTTTGAGGTGCGTGGGGGCTGTCGAGAAAGGACTGCAGTAGGAACCACCTTCTGAGGGACCACTGGATGAAACGGCTGACGAAACATAATTCTTTTAAGGATTAAACAAAATCACTATAAGTTTCATCATCATCATCAACACCACCATCATCATCATCATTGACGGCAAGATGCCAGTGGGAAATGATGGTGCATAACTGCTGCCAACCAAGCATCTCTAAATCGACCAAGAACGGTTAGACTCAGATTGCCGTACATCGCAGAGGCCGGTGGAATTCGGTTACGAGACCCACAATTCCCTTTTAGATAAACCTGCAGCTACTCTGAAACATATGTCACAATCGGAGCCTCCATGCCATAAGCGTCGGTTTACTGGCACCTTCTGTCCTAACTTTGAAAGACTCTCGTTCATGTTTTTTGAACATTTTTATTAGAAAAATGTTAGAGGAAATGTGACAAAATTGAACAAAACTAAGCAGTCTTATCGAGGAAGTATACAGAAGCCGTAGTTTTTTCTTACACCAAGTACCGGAAGTACCTAATTTCACTTAACGGTAAACAAAATAAAAAACCATTTTCCAAAGCCGCGCACGATCTACGGTTTTGGATGTCTGCTGTCGAAAATAAGATGCAGGTTGGTGAGATTTATCAACAGGTAATCAGGAGCCAATAGATGAGGCCTGAAATGAAGAATTCTATGGTGGGATTTCCTCTACTCTGTGCAGATTGCCCTGAGTTCGTAGGTAATGAGACCTGATGTCTTCAGTGGAGATTTTATCCTGTGAGCGAAGACAATTTGTTTAAAGTCCGAGAAGCACTGCACAGTTGTCTTCCATTTCCAAAAACGCATGGGTTTTCCGACTGAAGAGTTATCACTCGGAGCTGTACCACAATTAGTCTTAAATTTTTTGTTCATCAGCATGAAAGCACTCTCCCTCCAAATTCGCTCCATTTAGTAAGTAATCAAGCAAACACAGGCCGGTGGGAATTCTCAGCCCCAATGAAACGGGATTTGATGGAATGGGCTATATTGGTGACTGCACCAAGATTCCTTATGGGGCTATCCAGTCACCGTCTTTAAAGACGGTGTGCGGAGACTGTGATTCATCAAAAGCGTTGCATATAAATGTAACACAATGGCGCCAGGTACGAATTACGCGGTGTAGGTTAGTATTATCATGTTCTGAAATTTCAGGTCTGACGGATAGGACCTCTCCGTAAAAAGCCACCAGATGATCCCAAGGAGGGTCGCTTATTCAAGATGTGGATGGTACATTCACTTTGCTGTGAAGTAAGCCTGCCGCCGCGCCTAACGATTAACTAATCAGCTAATGAGCATCAAAGTTAATCTGAAAGTTGCATTCAGTACATGTTATTACAATCAAAAACTCTAGTAAAACTTTCAACTTACCCGAAGTTGATAGACCAGGGTTGACGGAGAATGGCAAAGTTGAGAACCCTAATCCAGCGGCCGTTGTACAAGGTAGCTGAGACAGTGGCAAGCCGATAGCGCTACCACCCGTGGTAGTTCCAAAACTACTCGCACTACCAGCTTGTATGGGAGATGCAGTGAGCCCTGGACTCGATAAGTAGGAAGCTAGACTTGTCATTGCGCTAAATGGCAGGGTAGCACCGGATCCACCAGCTGCCGCTGCCGCCGCCGCAGCCTGTAAGGCTGCTGTAGAACCGGTTATACCAGCAGCGATAGCTGGATTGAGCTGTAACGCAGCCGCATTCAACGAAGAAATACCGATTGGGGAGGCCTGTAGACGCGCCAACAGCTGAGATGTTGTTTGAGCCGAAGAGGATGTGTGGAGTAGTTGAGCCGCAGCTGCAGCTGCAGCAGCTGGGTTACTCAACAAGGATTGATGTTGTAGAAGCAGTTGCTGTTGTTGTTGCTGCTGTTGCTGCTGCTGCGCCTGGTGTGCCTGGGCTTGTTGCCGGTCCTTGTCTAAAAGATGATGAGAAAAACAACCCACAAATAATGGAACTGCACTCGGACCGAACAGAGAAGAACACAATTTTTCCAGACCATAGAGGGTCTGTGCGGCACACTAACAAATACACGCGGGTTGCACTGCATTACAATGAAAGCCATAAAGACAAGCGCAAGCACAAACATGCAGCACACCAACACAAAAAATGACACACGATAAAGGATCTTAGCATATGCTCGGCACCTTGCTCTTAGTTAGGGAAGCAGACAAATTTGACAAAATTCATTAGGGGTTAACAATTAACAAAGTTCGACCGATTGGCAAGCAATCGAAATCAAGAGAGAAATTAACACCCTCACAATTAAAACCGCCCGCACTAAGCAAGAAAACAAAACTGTTTTTGGTTACACCGTCAAAAAGCCTTGGCGTGCATCACCTGGATGAATCATAATCTCACATGTTGGCACAGGAAACACAGGGGATGGTTGAGAGTTACTGAGTTTCATTAGTCTTAAAATGATGATGCAGAGCTATGGAGGCAAGTTAAATTGGTTCTGTAAGATGTTGACGAAATTACACTCTAATGTATAAGGTTCAGAAGCTACCTGGTAAAACAGCTTAGGATTGCCGAACAAACTTAATATGAAGTAGATGAAGTGGTGTCATACGGCTATTGAGCCATCCGTGAGATGAGCTATAACCAGATTTTGATCAGTGTTCCAAACAGTTCCGTAGCAAATCATCGCCAAATCTCCCAGCATTATGATCAGGGATGCTTGTGCTTGAGCTCCTATCAGAGCGAAATCTCCAAACCTTACATCCAGGTGCGACATTGATCTAAACGCAACCTAGGAAACTATTTTTGTGATGACAGCCAGAACACATAAAAGGAAAGCAGCGACGCATGCATTCAACGATACAAGTTGATGAATCAACATTCCGATCACAATGCAAACCAGGTGAACTGACGATTGTGTCAGGTATAAATCCACCAAACATGTGTTCTTGTGGGAACGTGACTTTTGAAAATCGTAATCACCTTGTCGTCGGGGACGGATTGAATTCCAGAGCATTCACAATCACTAACGAAGGAAGTTGTGGATAGGTAGTATTCACTCATTAAATCAAAAAGATTTCGGATCGGATTTATCGTTCTTCGAATACGAAACACTGAATCCCGATTTGATGGAACGATATTCGACATTTCACAGATTCATTACCTGCGCACGTTACGCTAATAGACTATTAAGAGACATTGTGGATTCCATATTTCGAAGCTAACCGCCCAATCAGACTACCTGTCAACAAAAATGTAACACAGCCTGCTGATTGGATTTTCCAAGCCACATGAAATAGACATTCAGCCAAGTGACAGCGTCCTGTTTAAGAAGGCCGACGGCAACGCTGCGACAAATCAGGTCACAGAGACAGTGACTACTATGTCCCTGAAAGACCAAGAAAAAGAGCCTCTTAATTTAGCCGTAAACCGATAACCAATGTGAAGGTCAAAGCTCTCGAAGTGACATCAAGGCTGCATGTATGAATCGTCCTGACCAACTCCGTAAAAAGTGTGTTCACCTGAGTGTACAACTTTAACACACGACCATGTACATCCCGCACTTTTAAATAACATTCTGTCCATTTATGAGCACACGGAGATTAGTAGCAAGCCTGTTCGTTTCACCTGATGAGGCCACTGTTTTTTAACGTCTATGAACGGATGTTCTTCTGACATCTGACGTGTTGCCATCCAACAAGAAGCTGAAACATGACACAAGTGTACACTCGCTCCCTTGTATCCGTGAGGAAGGCATGTTCGTCTGCCAAATGCCCATAAGTCACTGTTTTGCCGACAACACGATGCATATATACGTTAGCAGTTGGTAGGACTAAGCAGTTTAATTTAATCCATAAGCTCTTGATATTTCCTTCAACGTGAGTTATGTGTGTAAAAAACTGGGGAAAATACCTGGGTTTCGAGGTTTTCACATCTGTGTCAGGTGCTCGGTGGTCGGTAGGGGGGATACTCTTTAAGAGAGGAATGTAAATGAATTTCATGCAACGTTGTGCATACAAATGACAGGTGTTTACCCCTAACGTGCACCACTGTTTTGCATGCAAAGTTGAAACAACATTGACTGACATGTGCACACTTTTGCTGAGACGCCTCTCACTCACAATCTAAGGAAAAGCAGAAGCTTTCTACTTCTCGGTGGCCATTCATTCCAAAGAGGGGAAGGCATGTATCAGACCTTTCATCCACGTGCTGATTCGGCTGCAACCCATCTATTTCATCCGGAAAACCGTTCTTTTGAGTACTTGTCCTATAAGTACCATTGATAATAGCTAACTCGATGAGCTGGCGTTTCTTTAACTCATCTTCACCGTCCGGCTAAGAAGAAAGAATGGAAAACTGTTATCTCCAATTGTAGCATCGAATGTTGATTCGATGCTAAACAGGGCAATCAACAAGACAGTTAAGGATGACCCCTAACCAATCCATTAAAATACGAGGCTAATGTAGTGTTGTGCCGATAAATAAAATGTCCAGAAATAAATCTACCTTCGATTGTGAAAAATTGAAGCAAAGTAAAGTAAGATATATAACGCATCCCACCGAAATCAACTGAAGTCCCGAGCAGTGACGGAGTCCACTGAATGTATACCCTTTGAAGAACTAAAGCGATGACTTTTGTGTGGACCAACATATTGACCGTATCAGAAGAGGAGGACTAATCAAACAGGATTAATGTGAAGACAGTCATGTTCACAAACAGGGACCATCGTCAGTCATCAGTGGTTATGTGTAGTGTCTTGAATACAGACTACAAAAAGTGTAAAAACTGAAACCTTGAAGGACGTCCTAACTGTGATGCGGTTTATCCGCCTATAGCTGGACTCCACTGACAGCAACGGTTAGTTCTGTTCGCACTCTGACAGAACGAATCCAAACTTTCTTTATTATCTTGAAGCAAAAGTAGACATTGTTTAGATGTCCTATGGCTGTTGGTTGGTTAGTGGAAATTGCCAAGGTGATAATGGTTGCATTGTGTGGGGATGAATCAGAAAACGACGCTGATGGGCATCAGAGGTGGATTGATCATAAGTACCAGTACTCCAGGACCAGAATGTAGCAGCTAAAGAAACAATACTGGAGCTAAATCGAGGGAACTGTCGAAGACTTGATATGTAGCCTGGTCACCAGCTACGTTCCGAAAACATTCCTAAACCAAGTATGACCATTAGGATGCCGAACTTGTTTGTGGCGGTTGTTTAGTCTATATATATATATATCATCGGGTGCATCAATAACATATTTCGGACCGTTACCTCAACTTTCAGAAGGAGCATACTACAGGCCTTGCGCCTCAAAAAGTTTAGATTGAGTAGGCTTTGTCCACGTGATTTATTATAACCTATCCAGTCACATCTCGGAAACACAGGCTCACCTCTCGACGGCTCAGGTCAGAGATAGTTATTCAGCTCTGTTACCATAGGCGACACTATGGGCAACGACAGGATAAAGTTCACAGAACCTGTTCCCTGTGACAGGCCACCCTACTCATTCGATGTATCTCACAGACATGAGCGTTGGATTTCATAGAATTACTGAGGTCAGACTACGTTGAAATATCATGGTGGCTGAATCGCTCAAATACCCAAAACACTTCTCTTTCGACAATTTCTCTTGAAGCCCAGAAAACCTAAGGCCAAGTAAAAGGGTCCCCAAGAGGCTGACCTTTTCCGTTTAGGCACAGGAAGATCTAACTTGTAGATTTAGAGCTTCGCTTAACAAACATGACAAGGCACACAACCAATCCGATTGATTTACCGGCAACTGAGCTAGTTGCCCGGTAAGCATATGATGGGTTTCGAAAGGTGTACCAACAAACGGAAGCAATTATGCGCGACGAAAGACGTCAACGAGTAGTTAAGCGGGATAATAGTAATGAAAATAATGAAGAGAAAAGAAAATTATCAGCTGAGTGAAGCAGCAGGCAGGAGTTAGCACTAGGCAAATACACACAGCACATTAATTGGTATTAGGTGGTGAGCGCATACCGTTGAGTACAGCCAATTCCATTAGTTGCAACTGTTTTAATCTGTCCTCGTTCTCCGGCTGAGCATCAGTCACCAGATGGGAGCCAGTAGAGATACGCATGTGTGTGAACCGGATAATGTGTGGATATGGGTGGTTGATGGTGGTGGGGATGAGGCCATATAAGTTTTGGGATTAGTAGAGAGAAAGCAGGGTGAATAGGATGGAATTAATCCAAGCAAAGCAAAAAACGCCTTGCGGCCATCAGAAATCGCGACGTGCTTTTATTTGTTAACCGATAAACTCAAGTGGTCAAGTGTGTATAAGTTTGTGATTTGCTCGGTAAAATGACTCTTGTTTGATCAGATTAAGTATGTGACTGATGCAGCACGGTTATACATGGTTATAGAAAGGTAACGGAAAACGAACACTTCAAACAAATGGTTGATGAAGATTACCTGGCGTTGTATACTGTAGTGAAGCCATATTTATTATCTTCTGCCTAATGCAGAGCCGATATCAAGGTTGGAGACAATGTCTACTGTGATTTCTGCAGGAAAAATTGAAATCGGTGGCCAATTCACGACCGACTGCGTATGTTTGTGGTTAGTGTGAGTGAAGCCGTAGATACTCAGTGAAAAGTCGGCCATGTGAGTAGGACGGTAAATATAGTTCACTGCACCAAAGCAACTCTGAAGTCCCATAAGGGACCCCTCTCTTTCCTCACCCCTGAAACTATGTGCTAAATGTCGAACCAAGTGATTGGGTTCCACAAGAATTTGTGGGACCTATATTTCTTAGTCTCTTGCAAGCGTGTGATGATTTGCCAGCGAAAGACTTACTGAACTGATTTCTAGGTTGTCAGCGAGGTGAATTTCACTACATACAGTGGCCTCTCCTAAAATTTATCACGATCCTAGCGAGGAACACCACTTACCAGAAATCAAGCAATTCGAAAGTGTACTATGCGGTTAAAAAACATACTATCAAACCGGGGCAGGATAAGCATGTCGGCGTTCCTCACGCCTGGAAGACCCACTGAACAGTTTACCCCCGTTGGCAGAGGACTTTACTATATATCACGGTCGCTCAGGAAGTCCAACACGACTTCTAAAACACTTTATGCTGGTAAAGTTCTAAGTCGGGAGGGTAAAAAGACACCACATTTGACTTGGGAACCACAAGGTGGTTCTACAATACCATGTCTCAACTTAGGTAAACGAAAGTATATGCACCCTTTATGAAACCGGCATACCACAACGATGCCCGCAGCGATTTGATTTGAGCTGAGTCAATCACCTTTGGTATTTTCTTATCTGCCGTTTCTGAACTTGCATGCGAGAATGAATCAGTCGGTCAGCATCAACGCACCGCGACTGACTCCCTCCGACTTCGAAGCGAATGGTAATATGTACAGCGAGTCAAGCCAATTTATGATTCATACGCCCCAACTTGGTGACCACGGAGGGCCATCGAGTCACTTTCATTTCGACAACCATTGAATTACTTTAACTTACAGAGTATAATGCATAAATATTCATCAACCTAATAAAGCAGGAAGGATATGTTATCCTTCTCTGAACATTCCTTGAACAGTTCTGAAACACTGGATGTAGTTAACCCGGAACATGTGTGCTTCACAATTAGAGGCGAATAAAATGATAACACAGCTTATCACTTTCCGCATAGCAAACGTTGAGCGAAGTCATTCTGATCGGAAATCATACCTTCCAAAATTGAGCAGATTGGTGACAATCCGTACACAAAGTTACTATCAGCGGCCAAAAGCAGTTAGAAGCCCCAAATAAGCTTACACCATGATGCAAGAACAGGAGAGGCCCATTGATCGGAAATAAAACTAAGCGTCAGTGTGCCATACTAATGGACAGGAAACAATAGAGACTTTCACGTTACAACTTGAAGAAGAGCCTCGGTTGTTGCAGATTACCATTAAGTTAGGGGCAAGCAATACTACATTCTTAGAGAAATTCCTGCCGGTCGTCCGAACCTACTGAACCAGGTTTACATATACGAAAACCAGAGTAGTATGTACGAGAAGTAGCCTTTTTGCGTGTAAAAATAAGATACTACCCCAGTAACAGTGCATTCATCCGTCGAATAAAGATGAATATGACGGGTAAAGGGAGCATCACATCTCCAGATGATAGAATTTAATAACGACAAGGATGTATGATATAGGCAGATCTAACTCATGATCGAACGATACCTGATCAAAAGTGGTGGAGATAATTTTACCCACAGCTTCCGAATGGTTGCGATCAATACACAGTGGCATCCATACCAAGCATTGGAAAGCACAAAGAACTCATGGCTCCTTAGATTCAACCCAACCGTAAATAAGTGATAATTGTCGACCCACTCAGAGAATACCAGCAAACTTGTTGAGATGGATATTGCAGTACGCAACAGACTAGGCGTGCCACATCCGGTATCCGTAGTGTACAATAACCTATGGAAAACCAGGGGAAAAGGGCTGTGGTATCCAACTGATATTAATGAGTACCGGCATTCCAGACTGACAATGTCAGTCACGTGAAAGCCAAGTGCACCCTGGGATGGAAATAATCAATTCTGATGAGGCTGAGGCAGGAGCTGGAGGTGCCGGAGGCAAAAAAGAAGCACTTGATCCATACCTAAATGCTATTCCAAATAGATGTTCTCTGGCAACCTTATATAGACTAACCACGGTAGACTCTTCTAGACCCGTCAACATGAGGTTTTTCGCCCATATTGGAGACCATCAGTTGCGTGTAGATAGACTGTTCACATGATACTGATGACACAAGGACCACATTGTGAAACCATTGATTTTTCGGGTAAGTTGAGTGTTTAGCAGGAATCAGGCCAACAATGAGTCCTAACCGACTAGTGATCCTTTGTAAATATAATTATGAGAACTAGATATAGGTTAGGCATGTAAAGGTGATGGAATGACACTGTCCCGGGAAGGCCCACAATCCAAAAAACAGTAAAAAATTTTATGGAAAGTTCAACTCCATTTTTTAAACACTTTGAATGTCGCTTTCCGCCATGACACTTTAAGCTGACCAGGCACTAAATTATTAGCATTCGCAGTAAGATAGGGCATGCGTGCATCGACAAACGAATCACACTAAGATTTAAGGAACGGTATAAACTGGGAAATATTTACGCTCTTTAAGTCAAAACTTCAGACAGGGAATATACTGCGGTCATCAACGGTCAAATATTTTTATAAATAACCCGATCATGAACGTCAACTAACTGATTTTGCTATTCATTGGCGTGTGCTTTGAAAGGCGCACTTAATCTACAGTTAACCATAATTGTTTGCTCTACTTTGCTGCATCTGGCTTCTAAGGGTTAGTGATAATACGTTTTGAGTAGTGTTCCCAGCAATGATTGGATAATCACTATTTCCAATCTCTTAAACGGACTATGCTATTGGCTTTCAGCCCCATACAATATAGATTTGGCGGTTATTTCTTCAGAGTACTTCTGAATAACCTTATTCTGAGCACCAGCAGATAAAGCCGGGTTAAGATCTTTTCGTATTGAACTATACCAAATATAAGTGGTGGACATGACGGACCACTATCAGAGTTTTTCTTGACAACCTTGGTGCCGGAGGGGAACGATTACATAAAACTTTTGCACCACCATATCATTTGTACGGTACGTTTTCCAGCGGACGAACGCAGCAGGCTGTGCAAAATAGGCCGAAAAAGAATCGAACCGCGTGCTGTTGGTTAAATGTCAAGCTGGTCGACCAGTTCAAAAACAAGAAAAGCACAGTTAGGTCACGTGATGTCCAGTGGCAGCCACAGGGTTGTTTTCTTAGTTGCTTTTGGATAATTCAGATGCCACCTTTCCTGATAAGAAAAGTTTATAGATAGGAAGCAAACTTAATAACAAGAAAAAACCCACCATTCCTAGTAGGAATGTACTTATTGAAGAGCGACTCGCAAAAGTGCGGAACGACATATCCCGAGCAATTCGATGCTGCTTTGTTCTCCACAGGTGTTTAATCCTACAATGGTCCATCATCAGCATAAACGGGAACGCCAGCTTGACACTGCTATTTCATTTGCATACCGGAATGCTTCTTTGTCGGAAAGCTTTACAGCGAAAAAAGGACGGGATCTGATGCTAGTCTCACAACTATCTCGACTTTCTATATCGCCAAGCAGTGGAAGATAAAAAAAGAATAGAATACAGCAGCACTGGTGCACCTGACATTGATTAGTAGTCATAGTTCCTAACACTTCTAGTCACTTAAATTGAAGGTCTCGAGAACCATATCCATTAAAGTGATGTGCACAAGTGAGGCACGACTTATTCCAGCGACCTGGCAGTACCTCGGCCCTCGTGCTTCCTTCGAGTAGCATGGGAGCTACACATCGAAAGGGTGTTACAACTGAACTATTACTATCATTATTATTAGTTTTGATTATTCATCAACGGTCAAGCTGTTTATTCTAACTATTAATAGGAGTAGGCGATCAGCACCCAAGAGATTCAGCAAATCGAGGCGTTTCACACATATTGGAACTCATCAAGCAGGTATCAACGCATGGCCAATGAGCGAAAGAACGGCCGTTACAAACATCGAAATAAACTGGTTGGGACCCAGTGGTCTCAGAGTAAATGTCCGCATGTGGGCTGGAAAGTCCTGATTTAGTAGAGATCAAGTGAGCCTCCATACACATATATCCCCTTTTACAATTAGAGCAGAGGGTTTCAAAGTGAATGTCCTTCTGTTAAAATAATCCAAGGTTATATGGATTCCAGGATTTTCTCTTAGTGTCGGAGCAAAGAAAAACTGGACACACACATTTGAAACTTATTCGTCAGTTATTCAGTTCTAAAGTTTGAGTCAAGCGAAGAGTTGGAAACAGGAAACCGACGATACCGGCTAGCGTTTATTGAACATCCTGGTTCGGATCACTGGTTAGATGAACTGACAGTGAAATGAAGCGTGTCGTGCATCTGATGGGTTGCATGTATATGTATGAGGAAAAGGTGGACCATACTGTCAGATGGGTATTTCCTCAGACAGCACAACGGCGCGGTACCGCAGTAACACACATTAGTTAAAATGGCTAGGAAGGCCTAGATGAGAGTGGTGTGGAACTGTTCACTACGGTGTTCTCGGATTGAACTAGGTGGTTTCCTTGGCAGCTGCAAGTAGCGACTACAGCATATGTTCTTTTGGGCTTTGACTATGAAACCTTGAGGTGCTTCGGCACGCGGTAATACCAAAATGAATCACTGATTTCGATGAGTACTCTCTTCGAGGTTAGAGAAACATGGGCGGTGGGTTCTAAGCCATGAAGGAAGTGTGAAGTATTATACGGACTGGTATGGATGTTGTCTTTGAGAAGTTTCACCCACACAGCAGCTTTCAATAAAGTTACAAAACGTCTCATGCAGACGATGAATTCCAACTTAAATTTTCGATTATCTGTAACCAGTTAAAAACAGGGTTAGAAGGAGAAGTATTTTGTGTTCGGGTACTCACTATTCCTGTTACAGTAGATTTACATTGGTATGCCGTTCTCACGGTCAGTACAATGCATTTTTGTAGACTAACCTTATGAATTGTCTTGATCACATTCACGTAATCTACAGAAGCCTCTTAATATTTTCCATTACCCAAACAGAAGTCCAAACTTACAATCATTTGAACTCCCAATCATGTTGGAACGGAATCCATAAGGACACAAATCACAGGAAATATCAATCCAGGCTTTACAGTAGTAACACATCGTCCAGACTAAAGTGACGTTAAAACTTTGGTTGTCATGGAAATCCACCCATTTTGGCACATGCGAACGCGGTATTTTGCCTATACTGACCCCAATGTGACCTAGAGTGTACTGAAACTGGAGATTCAGCTATTCCTGCTGCGGTCATCGTAACATTGCCTACTATGGAAACCAACTCCCATCTTCTATCTATTTATTTTGCCTTGTTTTCATGCCTCCTATCATAACTAAAACTACGGAAGGAAGTAATCACTTCCTTTTGCGGGAGCGATGGTTGGGATGAGTTCCACCTATGATAGCATCCTGTCCTGAATTTTCTGTTTGTACTTTCATAGCAAAGATGATTACTTTGCCGTAATGCACTCCTATCCACAATTCAGGCCAAAATACTTGAGTGCCGGGTCGTGAATATTCAGAAGAATTTCATCTCTTAAGCCCATATGGAATTGAATTGGTAAATTTAAGACGGAGAAGGTCGACCACGGAGTCATGATCTACAGCTAATCGGTAAATCCACAATGCACATCAGTCTACTGAAATAAAGACTAATAAATGAGTGTTCTAACGAGTTGTCACCTAGATGTGCAGACAGCAGGAATGTCTTGTTCCAAGTTCGGCTTCCTCCATTGACAGCATAATGGAAGGCCGTCGAATAAAATCCGAACCTCGAACAGACTGAAGGCCTTGGGGTGTGCACTGCCACACCCAGCGGACTACTTGTCTATGTGAAAAAGTGTACCGCCAAGTCACACCATACAGTTAGACAACTGCACCTCTGCAATAGGGTGTGGTCTAGAGTAACTTGAGGGGAAAACAGGAGAACCGCGAAGTGACGATAAATCAACTGCACATCTCTACATATTCGACACACACATAGTTCAATTATTCCCACAGCTACAACAAACTTGAATACGCATGGGGGATTGGGTCTAAAATTTTGATATTATGGAACCTAAGTTAGTCCAGATTCATATGCGCCCGGACATTGCGGATCACGAGCAAATGTGAGCCAGAATACTCCACTGGGGTCAACAACCGCTTTCGTAAAATCCGGCTTCTGCAACACCGTCGTCAAAACATACAATATCCCTCTTGCTCCGTCCCATCCCGGAAAGGCGCACACTCACGGGATGAGTTACTCTTCTAGGATGGGGTCACTTTGACTAGATTGTTTGCATGTATTTGGTCGTACCCGTGCCCACAAAAAATGTATCCGATCCGCCTGTTCCTAGCATAGGGGTGCAAATCTCACGCCTGTTGTTGAGCGGCTACTGGCTTCTCTTATATTGCAATGCCTAGTTTCGGCACATGAACACAAGTCTGACAGTATCAAGTAGGAGTTAAACCTGGCCGAGAGTGGACTGATCATATTTTTGCGTTACATCAAAGGATTGAGCAGCGCCAGAGCACTCACGATAAACAATCGCGGTCTTCCTCAACTTTCGACTCTGTGGAGAGATCAGCCCATCTAAATATTCTTGGTTAGAAAAGAATGTCCTTGGATTTCGTAGACATTCTACGTGTCCTGTATTTCAAGACCTACGGGCGGGTTTCGTTAAACAATAAATTGTCTACAATGTTCTCCAAAATCAGTGCATTTCGTCAGGGCTGTCCCTATCTTCTTTTTTTCAATTTTTTCAACAACGTTACCATGGAGCGCACACTCCAAGAGATCATGAATTTAGGTATCAAAATCAAGTTTAGAGTGAAACTAATGAGCTTGGATAACGCGGACGATATTTGACGATCAGTTGTCCGCGCAAAGTACCTTAACTATAACACTGAAGGTCTTATGTTTCAGTATGCGTTTTATAGCTTAAAAGTGCAAAGTCTTCAGGATTTCCCATCCGCCTATGCCTCTAAGTCTTTCGGATGAAGAACTTGAGTTTTTTACCGGCCCACATACCTTAATAGCTGCGTAATCCGTGATTGTGCTGTAGCAGATGAAGTGAATGCGCGGATAACGGAGGCACATGAAACGTTCGACAAATTGAGTCATTTATGGAGTCGGAAAGGAATTTCGCGTACTCACAAGGGCCGTGCATAAATACAACTGTAACCGCCGTTTTGCTTTAGGTTTGTGAGAGTTACTCACTTCGATCTGAGGATCTTAGGCATCTCTGTAGTACAGCAAGACTTAGCTGACTGCAGCGAGTACGCAACGAGGTGGTGCGCAGGCAGGTTCTGGGAAAAGAAGTCGAATCACTAGAACAAGAGAGGTGGTTGGGATACATATTACCTATCTCCAAGCACCACCTACCAAAGAAAGCACCGTTTCAGCTATTGTTGGAGAAGGGTTCGTGGAGGACAGGCTATAACAACGCAGGGTGAACTGAAAGCACCTACCGTCAAACTAGGTGCTGTGGGATCTTCGCGCCTTCCTGGCTGAGGCCAATGTGACCCCGCTTGCAGGCGGTCTGAAACCCTGCAGGACATAGCACGCAGCTGATCCCAGTGTTGCACACGGTGTCAGTTCCTGCCGGGCTGCCTAGCAGAAGTTTGCCTGTCGTTGTGCGCCAGCCTAACGTAGAATGAGGAAGGTAGTTCCAACCCGCTGGTGGCACCCGATTCCGGTGTATTTATTTCAATGCTGTTCAAAGGCACAGCCAACTTATTTTTGATTATCTTCCTTAAAGACATAGGCTTTTTTCGCATTACTCTACCCTTTTCTTTCCACCATTTATCAAAGCTCTAATTCATTATGGTTGTGTGGAAGTTGTGTTAGTATGCATAACCGGCGGATGTGAACAGAATAAGTAAATAACCTACTTGAAATAAAAAACAATACCAATTATAATAAGACCTCTGGACGGCTACTTTGGCAGCGTGCAATTACCGGTGTTTTTTCTGGTCGACGTTTATCTCAGGCGGGACATCTGGCAAGTAAAAGAGCGAAGACTTCTGGCATAAGCTATCACTTAGTCGAGTGTCACTTTTGGAGTCAACTGGCTTAGTTTCTTGTTGTGCTGAATCACCTTGATTATCCACACTTTCAATTCAACTAGCGTCGTCGTCAGCCGCATAAAAAGGGATTGGGTTAAACCGAAAAAACGCCTAGCTAACCGGACTTTTTCACCCAAATTCATAATTTCTGGCAAAAGACGCGCGAACTTCGACTCAATATGGTATAGGTATTGTACTACCACATTCAAAGCTGCATGTAGCAAATTATTTGCTTATACTGTTGGTTGGGACTTCCTCCCAAGGTTATTTAGGCCAAAGCTAGTTCAATATAGGTATCTCAGCATACTGAGATAAAAATACTTCTAGCAGACGTTATATTTCCATGCACGTGAAAGCGTCAGCCATCGTATCGTATCGTGATTCAACAGACGCTCCCTAGGCTAGTTTGGTCGAGCACTCAGTAACTGCACTTCCGTCGTGGTATTGTGAAGCCATTATTGTGGTCCACCTTGACTGATTCAGCAAGCGAGTGAGTCGCACATTCGTTTCACTGTTGGGACAACGATAGCCTTTCGAGTCAACTATGCACTTTGGTTTGTCACATAGTGCACCAGTTTAATCAACGCTGAGTTCTCCAAACATCTCGGTCGTTTGCTTTCCTCCTCCGATGGCACTTCACGCCAACATCACCCGCAATCCATATTTGCTTTCTAAACTCCAGATCTACTGTTTAGAAGCAAGGGCCCACAAAGGGGTGGTTTAGATAAGCGTACGCCCCACAAACCATTTGTCACGTTGCCTTTACACAGTCCAGTAAGTGTGTTGGTCATTCAGATGCAGTCTCAACCTGGACTTATGTAAATTTCCCGGTTGTGTACCTAAAAAGTTATGCCAAAACGCTTCTAAAATTGAAACAACCATTTTCCATTTGCCGGAGATTCTACTCATTTGAAGCGTTAGTTCGTCAACCTTCTTAAAACTCGGAAGTTTCGTTGTTAGTCCATGATACGTGTTGTTTGTCGCTTTATTCATGAAGAAATCACTCTTGATATGATAACGGTGAGGTTTAGAAGTTCCAGGTATGTTTTCCACTATAGGAGAAAAATATTTTTCGTGCAATTGAGCCACAGAAGTCGGTAGTCTGACTATCATTGTGAGGGTAAAACCGCACTCGATCGTGTTGCAGAGGGTCCGTGGAGTCAGTGAAAAAAGCCGACCATTGGCCTCGATATATGTGACCGTGAGCAGGCACGTGCTACCGTCTCCCTAATGTTTTTAGACATACCGGAACGGTGTCGCCGTCTTGCATCTTAAACTTCAGGAGGTTTGGACGCATATAAAGCAGCTACCGCTGCATGGGACAGAACATCTCCCGGACGGGGCTAAAGTGCCACCGGGCACTGATAAAAAGATACTGATCGACTTGTACGGTGTTCATGAGAACGACTGCCACGACCAATTGCCTCAGGCGGCCAAACATCGTTTTTTTAATGTAAGTTAGCACAAGCATGGTATATATTTCCCACTAGGGCGTTATACCGTAGTCTTCCTACAAACGCCTATCCTGGGAGCACTCTCCTCCCAATGATACAGATAAGTTTGGGACCGGGAGATTTTGCTCTCTTTTAGAAAGAATTCTCGCTCTATCTTTCGCAGTACACTCTCGGGAAGAGGGTAACACTGTAACGCTATTCTTCTGAACACTTAAGAGTGTGTAAACTAGCTGCAAAGCGAAGTAAGTGTATGGAGGGAATGTACACTGATAGGACTGATCGACCAGAACGCCACTTCAGGTTGGTTTCGACAATTACTTTCTAAAAGTTCATAGGAAAAACTAAGTAAACAATTTAGTCAATATTACACCTCCTTATATATGGAGCACTGCGCACGGTTGGGTTCCTACCGTATGTGAATTGCAGAAAAGTAGGAAAGTACGTAAAGAACAGGTGGCCTAAATAGGACAAGGTGAAAAACGCGTGTTATTTAGACAGGTGAGCAAGAGTTTAAAGACAGGTCAATAGAGTGGCGTCACCAGCTATCTGTGAAAATAGCTGCTCTGCTACTAAAATACACTCGAAAGGGTATGGGCGTATGTTTGGGTAGATACATGAAGTTTCTGGGACTGGATAATTTCGAAGCACTTCCTACCGATAATTTGCTTTTCGAACGTAAGTACTGTATGGTACAAATGTGGCTCAAGCACTACAATGCTTTTAGTATATCAAGGGTCTCAAAGTAACCATAGTTTACCCAGATGCACTTCTCAAACAGAGCTGATCGCAATCAGCTAAACGATTCCCTTTATCAGTTATAGATAGCTGTCGTGGTTTAGTGAGTTCACATTCACAAATTACTCTCTTTTGAACAGTTCCCTTCCTGTTCTGGCGCAACTAGTCTTGTGAGTCTACACCAAGTGGGAGAGTACTGGGCTCGAGTTCAGCTTTTATTGGAACTCATTAGCAGCTCAACGCCTTCACCGTGCCTAAGTTTGAACTCCAGACATTTGATATACGAGATGGACGCGCAAAAACTAGTCCAGCAGTGCTCACTGGACGCTGATTAGTCACTTCTGAACAGGTGAACTTGTTCCCACCTGAGAGGTGTGGTAGGTTTACCCGAGGCCTCGGACGACCCAGTGACCGGGAATATGAACTCCGCCTATAGTTGGACGGCCCTCTGTGGCTCAGTGTAATCAACAGTCAAGGCAGACGTGGAAACAACTGGTCTCCGGTCGTCAACGTAGGCAGCCGTAATCCGCGATACTCTTTGAGCTAGCGCATTACCTCATAGTAGTACAGTGATTAAGTATGCATCTGGAACTCATCCAATCGCCTCTGAAAGACTTCATGAGAGTTGGAAGCAAGCGTCCAGGGAAACCGCCGTGTACTAGCAACACTGAATTTTTCGCCTGTTAGCAACTCCCATAGAGTAATATCTGCGTAATAGCAACCGAAATCTACGCACAAACCGAAGTATCACTTAATTCTGTTGCAACGTGTGTGAGCGAGCTTGGTAACTAGTTGAGATCGCTTAAAAACAACCCTTGTTGGTGGGGTTTGTGGGGTTCAGGCCGTGAAGAGACACCGCAACATGAAGGTGGTTACCGTCAAACGGAAATCTGTATGGCCATCAGACATTAATAACTCAAGCATTTGGGACTCTTCTTTCACGTGGCTGGAAACCCCACCAGACATAGCACGTGAATGGCTGCAGTGAATGATATAATCTTTGATTAGCTGGATTGTCGAGCTAAAGTATGTCCGTGCTTGTGCACTGAACTTTGTGTTTGTAAAGGTTCAAATGGACGTTTGTGAAGTTTTCTACCGATTCCATCTTGCCCAACGCAATTCTCAGCTAGCACTTTGAGGTGTGAAAATTACCTTCCCGACTGTTTCCCTAGTGGTGCAGGGGTATTCGCGAAAACTCCCTTAACATCCCTTCATTTTCACTCACCTAAGCCCTCTTTCTCCACAAGTGTTTGACAGGAGACAATCGGAATCAGTGTTTACTACCTATGTATTGTTCTAGTAGCAGTGACAACGATGTCCACATCATCGCGCATTAGGAACTCGCATAATCATAACATCCACCTTTTCGCAACAAGTTTGACTCGATAAACCCGAACCAAGTTCCAAGTTTTCTTTTAGCACGAAGAAGTGATTGCCAACCCTGGTTCCTGGCGCGCTATGAAACTCAACCGAGATCCACTATGTTGAGAAACTGTACGGTAAAACTGTTGATAGGACTCGCTATTAAACTGCTGCAAGAAGTGATATGTGCGACCTACTCCAATAGTCAGGCAAAGCATCCAGGCCTGCAGCTAAACCTCTCCATAAGGTTACTCCCACTTCGAAGAAACACACGGGTAGAGAAATGTCTCTTAAACACCGTCATCATCATTAGAGGCAGCGAAATCAGTGCTGATACCGACGATTCACTGACTTACAACCACAAAGTTTATTTAATTATATCTACAGCTTCACACTGATAAAATAAAGTGGACCTCGAAGGGAGCTAATACTATCTTAGAGCAATAATTCTGAGGTGTCCACAGCCCCAAACGATCAACCATATAACCTGATCAAAAACTGACAGCAGGAACGCCAGTGACATTGGTTAACCCCCATGTCTTTCTGTGACTGCAGCCAAGCGCGCCCTTCTGACAAGTTACACGTTGCCCACCTAGCAGTTTGAGCTATTCTGAGGGAGCTACAGAGAACAACACTCGTCTCACTGGGCGATGACTCACTATGCTTAGAAAATGCGCAGAAAATAGCGAGTGATGATGGTGGATGTTCTCCAAAGTACCATTTAATTACCTCGTTAGGGATTCGAAAACACTAGGGGCAAAATCGGTGGTCAAGAACCCGAAGGTGCCCACACAGGACATGTTCCCTACAGGTGACGCGAACTGGTGAATGTGATTCATGCCTTTGTGATTCACGCGGTGAACTCACGGAGCAGAACACGGAGCAGGTGTGTTAAACTCCCCAAAACCTCCAATGTTTCTCCATGAGTTGCAGGGAGTATGTTCCAAGTATGTGCGATCTGAAGCAGTTTTCAGGTATAAGGTTCATGCCGAAGGATCTTATGATAGTTCCTAGTTTGTCCAACAGCCCTTGCGCTTGTTCCTCGTCATCATCTGCATAATCCAGGTCAACAAGATCTTCACCAGCAAGGATCTGAACACCGGGGTCACAAAGACCATCAGAGAGTTGCCCCATTATTTTACCGATGATGAAGTTAAACAGAGATCACGAGAGTGAACCTACTCACCAGATAGCAATTTTTGTAAGAAAGCCCACGCGTCGGAAGTATGTGAATGTAAAGACCGAATTATGTTAAGGAACTTCTCGGGGGATACTGTTGAGCAAACACCGGAAAAAGCAAGCAGCCGACAGAATGAAATTGAACTTTGAGTCGTCCCCACGAATAGTGATCTAACGAATGGTGCTGTGCACGACACTAACTGATTGACCAAGCTAAATATAACCCTGTGAGGAAAAGCTCATTGCTGTGGCGGGACAGAGTATCAGCACTGCTTGGGACAGTCATCCGACGTAACAGTCTACTAGTAAGTACACATAAATGACGTGAGACACCCGTCACGGTATTTCCCCTTAGGAAGTGAAGTAACCACCTGGGGGAACCAGGAAGTGTCTCCGTTTCTACTTTGACGGTGAGTGGTCACTGGTTAGTGTAAAAATTTAAAGAGGCGGTTCAAACTTCTAAGATTGTTGTGCCTCGCTCACGTTTATGTACGTGCTTTTTAGAGTAAATTTTACGTAATTGGCGAATACACTCAATTGCAAACTACGTTGGTGTTAGCGATGAACTCAGGTGAATACCAGATGGACCGTTGGCTTACGATATTCAGTTGCATGCAATTCCGTGTTCAAGTAAAACATAAGGCTGACGTCAACTTTTGAGTTCTGCGTTCCGTCAAGACCGCATTCACGTCTTTTACTGAAGAGACATGTGCACAACATTTATACGACGAGCACCTGTAACGGATTACCATGCACCGCTGTGGAGAAAAGAACCCAGATGGTCCGAACGATAGCCCTTGGTATCTTCCACCAGAACACTGGGAATTTTGGGTTGTATAATATGGGGTCATACAAAACTTGAGGGTGCAGTTTAAGGATCCAGCTTGCCAGACCGAGAATAAAGTTAACCAGATCATATGCTTGGCATATCTGCACGGTCTATGTACCGAAGAGCGAGTAAAATTTCCTACTCCCAACAAATGTCATGTGATCGACTGCTTTGTATCGCAAAGTAGCGCACATGCTGAACTCCATCCATAACAGTCGATACTGTCTGAACAAAGCCATTGAGCGAAAACAGTGACCTTTATATCAGAATATACCACTACTAAATTCGTGCACACTATGGTTCCCTTGCCAGTCCTTAGATTATCTACTAGAGTCAGCTGGGTTGAACAAATTTGCGCCTCCATGCATGGGACTCCGGTTCCGTCTGCGCGGATAACTTTGAACTGTGTGCCGATCCATGTCCCGATTATTTACCGTCCAGTAACCAAATAGTTTGTACTACCGAAGAGTTAGAATGCTGTTTCGTCTGATCTTCCTGACAGTTGCGAATCGGCCCAATTAGGACATATGTTGCACAACACATGAAGCCATGAAAGAGATTCAAGTCAGCGTGGATAACGGAGGACATAGAAACGACATAGAAAATTTGCTCCTAACGTAGATTAGAAATTCGGAAACCAAAACCGCTTTTGTGCAAAGCGATCGCCGTACTAGTTGAGAAAATATGGATCCCAACACCAAGGCCACCATTTCAGTAATTTAGTCGGAGCTCTCCTAGCTGCTTTTTGACAGGATAGTTGATATATCGCCAGCATTTGCCACACACCTGCAGTAACCGCAGGAACAGGCTTGCACCGGCGATATAGCATCTGATAATAAGTACAAACGAGACTAACCAAAGTTCATCCAATCCTACAGTTATCCATAAAAGATCAGATATAGATATTTTGTAGATCATACTATCCAGAAGTAATCCCAAGCGCAATCGGACTACTTCTTTGTAAACCCAGACATCACATCCTGATGCGGCTATTCCGGTTAGACATATACTAAAATGAAGCCGCACCCGTCTTCGAGAGGAATAATAGCAGAAGGATAACCTCTAGCAATGCCTGAGTCTAACTGGAACGATCCTCAGTTATGGACTCCGTGTCAAACTATCTGTATTTGCCAGGTAAGGGAACATTTCTGATTAGAATCAGGTGTCGAAGTATGGAGGTACACACTATTCAAGCCAATAAACTATTGCAACAGTAACAAGATAGTTTTTTGGTTCAATATCTGCGCAGGATTACTTATTCTTATTATGTTCTGCTGGACCTTGAACATACAAAGATACTGCGACCAGGATAAAGAAAAGGAAGCTCTTTGGTTGTCATTGTAGCTACCCAACAGACGACCGACAAGTCAAGACAAGACTGTGTGCTGCGGGTAACAACAGGAGACGATCAATAACTTGTGAATGAGAGAAAGCACATACGAGCGACAGCACAACTTGCTCTTGTTGAAGCAGGTCATTATTCACCAATCTCCAGCATCTCTTCAGTATTAATAAATCATTAAGGACCCACTGTCTGTCGTGTGTGTGTGTGTGTGCAATCAGAACTTGAGGCAGTTCTAAAATTTGCAGGGTAACGTGGTACAACTACTGCGAATAGTTGGAAGCACAAAAAGAAGGACGCTAAGTAAATGATAGTGCCACGGTATGTGCTCTGGTACAAAAATGCATAGGGTGGGTGGTCATAATGGCATAGAAGAGTGACACTTGTAAGTACTGTGTCATTGTGATGTAAAAGAGCGACACAATCTTCCATAAGGGAAAAGTAATGAACAAGAACTGAGTAGTCAAACATGTGTACAGAAATGCTCGCTAGTTCAAAACAGGAGAATCATTCTGACAACTCTGTGGTGATCTCTTTCACAGCATTTAGAGTATGACCCAGTAGGACTATTCAACTCTCGTTATTAAAAACTGGTCCACACTACTCCTAATAGATGCACTTTATGTCTAAGCTTCAAAGTCCTCACAAAGAAGAAGTATCGTACCTTTGGTATAGTCAAACCAGAAGCGGCAATAACGACACTAAAGTTGAGAACTGAGATTAACTCCCCTCTTTGAAAGCAAACGTCTTTTTATTGTGGCATTTTGTGACAAGTCTGTCCACTCCCTGATCAAAGACTTTTCGCACAGTCTACGCACGTGCCGCAGACCTCACAAATACACACTGTCTAAGATCACGCTGTGAACGAACAAATCAACGGCCACAATTACATCGTGAACCAATTCGGGCGTACAACGCTGGAACAAGCTCGTCGCTGGAAGAACTTCGCCTATCGGCAAGCCTCCGCGCACGAACAACTATACTCCGTTTATGAATGCTTGCAGAGAAACATACTCTTAAAAGTATCAACCATGCAACCAAATTGCCCAGCTCAGCGAATAAATCAAGGAATCAGTACTTTACGTAAGTTATCACCGACGTTCACTGCGCTTCTCAAGCCACTTTTAGTTGGTAACTTCCGGGACTAGAAACACAACGTATCCTCGACGGTGAACCGTTATTATTCTACCGCAGTTGGGGATCTATAGCAGTTAAATGCTCAAGAAACCGTGTAGTAGAGGACCAAACTGAAAAGCATCAATGATATTTGGGAAGGCATTACCATTGAGATGCCTAGACGGGAAGTTCTGTTAGTTCGTTAATTTTAAGTGTAAACGCTTCTAAATCGTCACCATTAAGTTGAGCTACAAACCAGAAACTTTAAAAGAAACAAATCAGCCAGTGGTGGGAATGCACAGCATGAAAGGTGCGCGAGGTTGGAACCACTGTCAGGTTTCCTAATTCAGGGTGAAAGCGATGCAAAAGTCGGTGGACCAGTTCGAATTACAGGTTTTTCGATGAAAAGTCCACGCCTTAGTCTTCACGATATTCTCAGACATGGCCGCCTAGCGGAATAGCCACTGTTACTAAGACTGATTGAGTAAAACCTCTTTCTTAGAGCTGCATACCTCCCCTACTATAAATTTAGTGCCATGACAGTGTGATCTACACTGGGAGTGTTTTCACGGGCTAAATTTATGCATACTGATTCTATCACGATTTTGGTCATTCGCTGTCGGGAATACAATAACCATTCAACTACAAAACGATTCTGGCAGTAAAATTGTCCTGACAAAGCGATTGTTCGCTCCACCCTTGCTACACAGCTGGAAGACTTCAAAGTTCACAAAAGCCAAGAGAGGCTCGAGTGAGCAAGTCTGGAGACAAACTTCTGCTGGCTTACGAGAATGCACTAAGCAAATGCGTAGGTTGAATCATAAGGTTATGGTCGTCATCATCATTATCATCATTATCCTCATCATCATTATTAATGACATCATGGATAATAAGTACCAGTGCTAAATACCGATGCTCAGCTGTCATACAATTATACTAGTCAGTGGAATCAGCTATTGCGTAACTTGTTGAAGAACTTTGTAGGTACGCCGCTAGACCAGTGGCGTCCTAATGAAATTGTCACCGTTTCCTACCAAATTTGTATGGCAGTTTTATTTTGCACAGTTAAAGGATATAGTTGAAACTTCATTTCAGAGAGGTTTGGTAAACCAAACCTTTCTGAAACAATGACTACTCAACCGGTACCAGACATTTTCCAATTGATTGAGAATAGTTTAGACTTATTTTTAAAGTTTGTGAAAATCGGACACACGAGTTTTTCTATAAATGTTAAGCTGCACACGGATCGTGTCGGTTGAAACATTGTTACACAGGTATTGTAGAGGGGCCTTATGTGAACATTACTAATGTTTCGTGTTAGTTTTTTCATTCATAATTTAGAGAACTCCTCCTGGTAGGTTGAAGAACGGGATTGCGAGGAGGCACAAAGTTAGCTTAGTTGTCATTATATATATATATATATATATATATATATATATATATAATCTTTTCATGAAACCATGATTCAAGAAAATCCGTTTCAATTCAAGCAATGCATGTGCTTATACAGTTCAATGCTACGTGAGTTCAACTGCTAAATGGTTCAACTGCCACAGAAGTGACCATCTTGATAAAGTCAGGTTGAGTGCTGTTTACTACTGAGTGAATATCTTCAGAAGACTCCGTTCTGATGAGCGGCTATGCTTTCTCGCATCCGGAAATCAATAGTATGAAGTATTTGTTTCTGTGCCTATCTTGTGCACGTGGGTTGCCGACGTGTGCATCCCCAAAAACAATGTCTGATATGGTCGCCTGATCTAAATACAGTTGCATACGGTGAAACCTAGGAACCAGCAACAACACATAAACCTAGACATTCATGGACAACAAGAATGTCTGTTACAAATAGCCTAATATCTGCAGCGTTTGTGGTAGACAGAAAAAGCGAACTTCTAACAGAATACCGATGCTTATTAGGACGATGACTAAAAGCACCGTACGTCTCACATATGCTCCAAATATCAGGGTCAGTTCAGTTCATCCTTGGCAGATTGTTGCTGCCCTGGGCTTACCACGTCTCGCGCACACGACGGTGAGCTATATGTTAACAGCACGTATACGCATGGTGTTTGGTGACTTGCATTGCTCTCTGGCCACCGTTGTCACGCGACAGATGCTAGTCGCCACATGGCTGGTTGAGCAGATATCTACATTGTTCTCTGCTGACATGTGTAGAGCTCTAAGACAAGACAGGCCAGTTTTCGACCGTGCAAAAGTTTACTATGCCATTCAAAGCAACTGAACATTTCTCGTATGAACCATCAGGTGGTTCGCTGGGAAGACTGATATCGCGTTAGGGTTACCAGAAAACAGCCATTGTGGAGGTAAAAATAGTGGTGAAAATAAACGGAATGACTAGCAACACTGGAGCTTATTGACCAGAGTACTCCGTGACAGTGAGGCAGAAAGCCAAAACGCTCTGTAGTAAAAGGCAAGAAAACAAAGACTTGTCAGAGGTTCAACTGTTAACTTAGTTGTCTAGGGCCGATCAACTGAAAGTTGAGAGACTAACCGCAGAAAGTTGCCAAATTTTCGGGCTTTTCCATGAGGAGTGGTCAAATTCTTCACCATGGTGCAACATGCCATTACGGATTACTAACTAACTAGGATGTCTGATGATCCACAATGACAGCTGTACACTGACACTGTACACACGCTACCGTCAGATACTCGTTCAAAAATCATCTAGCTGTTAGACCCTTTCGGGTCCTAGCTGCCAGGCCGCCCGAATGAGACATAAGGGCTTCCAGGAGCAATCGAGATGCCAAGGTTGGGTTCGAACGACATAAATTCCCGTCAGGAAGTTGGCGTATTAATCACCGGAAGGTCCCTCAGAAACTGGCAACGAACAAATAACAGAACGAGGAGCCGGGAGAAACATCCCAGCATCAAACAGGCAGAGATGAATGCACCTACATCCTGCGACAAACGAAGCACTCATAGGCAGTCCACCAACGGGTAAGGATTAGACGTCATTGCTAGAAAGGATCCTGCTGCTTCCAGTATTCCAAAGTCGCATGGGTGATCCAGCAGAATTTCATGAAAGACTCGAGAAGCCTGATAAGCGACCGGTAGCCCTTAGTACTGAAAATCAGTCGGATCTGACGTCGACTTCCATGGGCAGAGTCCTTCGTGGAGTTCGGTCTTAAAATCCGACAAGCCAACACTAACGAGCGCTACAGATGAAACAGATGCGAGCCCGATAAGAAGAATCTGAGCTTGAAAGCTAACCAGAGACTTCATAACTGTGAGGTGAAATGGCCAAAGCTTGATTATCTCTAGCACACGTGGTAAAACACTGTACTGGAAGACTTGAGGTGTAAGTTTTTGAAAAGTTAACTTCCAAATAATTAACATTTAGTGAATGACGCATAAAGTAAACTATTTAAACTATGTTTCGCCTACCGTGCGAACCCCTTGCTCCAGAAAATTCCGAATCGTTTCGGTTGCCCTTCGAAGTTTGACAGCTGCTCGATTCTCATAATCCTCCACGCTGACCAGTACGTGCAATTCTTCGTCTAAGTGTTCCCAGTTTGGTTTGCCACGATTCATATCTTCCTGTAGAAGAGTAAACCGTGAAAAAAGCTTGAAAACAGATAGCTTAATACAGTTCAACTAACTGTTTTGGAGTTACTCGACCGATTGACTTGAATATTCTGTTTTCAGGTGAAAAAATCTTGGAAAACGATATTGTTAGGTATTGTAGTCATATTAAATTCTTCTTTGGTTGAGTATAACAATGCACACCAGGTCCACAGAGCACGAACAGTCATCTGGACGTAAACAGAAACAATCACTCTTTCATCTGCTGACTAAGGATAACTCGGAAAAAAAGATATTGTCTCCAGGTAACAATGCAGCTTAGAGACAAGTGTATCCCGAACAAAACCTCTCCGACGAGTTGTCACAATTCCGGAGTACCCATTAGGCTTTTAGGCTTTTGAACACGTCTAACTGAAATTTTCTTATTAGGTGGTACTGACCACCGCTTACCACCTTTGTATAAAGAGGCCCAGCGCGGTCACCTCGTACAGGCACCAGCAGATGCCGATAGCTGTTAAACGGAAACCACGGAATTCAGGATAACTCCGATCTTATCTCGCATTAATATATCTCCGTCACTGGAATAAAGTTTTCGGCATGGAATCTCGAATAGAGAAGGGTGGGTGAGTCCACTTGAGCATAGCAACAGAGGTTATAGACCCAACTGGGCAAGCGACATTAAATCTGGTATCCTTATTTCCTCCTCCAAAACCATATACAGCAGAGAAGGCTGCTGTATTTCTACCACTATAGACATCACCTGAATTAAGTGGGTAATTTGTTTACCTGCTACTGTTCTGTTAGTTTCTGTCCACACAGCCTGAGTGGGCGTTTGTGGATGTACGAATTTCCGAATAACTGTAATAGCCTGGTGTTAGATCCCTCTCTTCATATTCCCTACTTTTTTCTGTCCCCGGACTCTTAAAAGCAGCTTTCTGCGGTTGGAAAGTAGTGAAGAATTAGTGTCATCACTGAAGATACTATCTATGACGATAGTGTTACTATGCACAAGGAGTGTTTGTTAACTCAATCGATTAAAAGCTTTACTTAAGCAGATAGGATTTAGTAACCCAATGAACCTCCGTATACGTGAACTACTAATCACCGGATTAAATAAGTGAACAAGTAAGAATGTGTTGTATCCAAACAGAGACACGTCACCTTTTAAAATGTTCCACAAGCGCCATGGATCTGGAAGAAGTCTAGTGTCTGATCCAGAATCCATCAGAGGCAACTTGGTTCTGCATTCATTTCCGAACCAATGTTTGCAATTTCCACCACCGAAACAAAAACTATTTTCTAAGTGGACACTTGCCACGAATATTAAACAGCAGCATATATAGTATTTTGGCCTGAGGTGCTGGGGGATGGGTTATGTTAGCCGCATAATCTCAAAAACAGAATTCTGCTTTCAGATCAGACAGGTAATTAATCCTCAGCCAGAAACGCAAGTCATCGATCAAATTCAACAAACAACGATGGGTCATTTTCATGGATGGGAGGTTTCCTGTTTGCCAAAGGGTAACCATAACGAAATAAATAGATGCCGCCTATTATGATAGGGCTACAATAAGTTGGCGCATGAGTGGACACCACATACAAGAAGCATTCATTATTTCGTCAAGAGTGATATTTTATGGAAGTGGAAAGCCGGATAGCACAGCATCGGATATTTGGCGGATGAGTGAGTAGAGTGATGGAGCAATAATTCGCAAACTGGGTTTCACACCAAAACCAGCGTAACACGCTGCCGAAGCTGCAGTATCACTCGAAGTTCGCAGCCGATAGCATCTAGATACAGATGATGCCGTAAGATGAGTCGCTATTCTTGGATCTTGTATTCGAGTGTTAGAGACCAAGCCAGTGTTAATCGATAAAGTAGCTAGAATGCACGCGCCAGCAGCCTGTTAACCGACCTGTCCAAGATTTTGCATGACAAAGGTGCCAAAAGAAGCACGCAGGAATAGCGGACGTGCGCCAGTAGGTGTGAGAGGTGAAATGCGACTGACGTCCGGTTGACGGACCTAGAGCTTCAGTCCACAAAAGAATGACTAACAAGTGGGACAGGATGGCATTCAAGAGAAAACAATGAAA
The DNA here is from genome assembly GCA_004794785.1 of Opisthorchis felineus. Classification (NCBI taxonomy): domain Eukaryota; kingdom Metazoa; phylum Platyhelminthes; class Trematoda; order Opisthorchiida; family Opisthorchiidae; genus Opisthorchis; species Opisthorchis felineus. The sequence goes on along the minus strand of SJOL01012182.1, from coordinate 884,977 downwards.
AAAGATAGATTTCAGCAGCCGCACGTTTTCTCTTATCCACCTTGCTTTGTGCAGCAAACAAGGCGATCCAGTTAATGTCAGCACACAACGACCGGTGTGGCCTAAGGGCGCTTTTACCTGCGTATTTCACGGATGTATCTGGAGTGAGGTTAGCCAGGGCGCCCAAACCTAAACGAAATCCATCAGAATCATTATAATCATAATTTAAAGCTTTTAAGTGAAAGGAACAGGGAACAGTGGGTGAATGAGAGATCTGATGCTAGCCTATCACAAGAATTCTGAAGTGCACACACCCGAATGCCCACTCAAACAATCCGGAGAGAAAGGGACAGCACCTTCTAAGTCACACGTTATCCAGCTCGCAATATGCGCTATTCTGAGGGAGGCGCAGAGAACAACACTCGTCTCGGTAGATAGTGTTTCGGCATGCGTAGCACATGGCCGGGTCACCGCAGCTGATGGTGCTGAATGTTTTCTGCGAGTGAAGTGCCAAATACCCGTTTTCTAATTAAGTCGCTACGAATTCATTGACGCTATCCGACACCAGCAACGCTTCTGAGGCATCGGTGGTCAAAACCTGAAGACGCCTCACATCTATCTACAGAGTCTACGTCTCGCAAGCATACAACAATACGGTCCTTACTATATCCCGGTATGCGAGATACCACAAGCAACGCAAATTACAAAATATGCTTCGAGCCCTCAAAGTTCGTGCACTGACTTCGTCAGAGCTAATACAACTACCGAAGTATGTAATATCCTCCAAACACTCCAGTGATCCACCTTGAATTGCAAGGGACATGTTCGGAAACTGTACGTTATGAATCCTGACTTCGCGCAAGATTCACACCAGAAGATGGTGGTCAGTTTACTCAACAGAGTTTACGTCAGACTTTCGTCTTCAAAGATGAGGACGACGTCGTCTGCGGACTCCGAATCGACAGGGTTCTCAACAGCGACGATGTGAACACCGAGGTTTTGAAGACCTTCCAACGTTCGCCTCATTATTCTACCGATGAGAGAGTTAAATAAAAAGGGAGATAGTGGAAGTGCTTGCAGAGAGCTCACCGTGCATCCTTACACGACCAGAAGCATTTGAATGTAAGGATCGGATTATTTTCCCAAAATCCTGGAGCATCCCCTGTTGGACAAGTGTAGTTAGGAGAATTAACCGGTCGAGAGGATCAAGCGAACAAGGAATACCAATACTGTGGATTGTCTGTACATACGGCGTGGGTCTAACACCCGACGGAGTGTGAAGATGTGGTCAGTGCAGCCTCTGATCAATATCCCACTTGACGCTCAAGGGTCAATGTTTCGTGCACCGCCTCAAGACGACAAAGGACCAGTGGGGCCAGAAGTCTTGTTACAGTTGGTAGTTACTACATCAGACCAGTTGTAAGTGACGGTCTCTCTCTAAAATGGACGCAAATAGGCTAGACAAGCATTGACTGAGGAATTCACTGTCGTCCTTGGACAGAGCAGATGGAAGGTTATCGGGACGAGGAGCACGGTGACACATCAGTAGGGTTGCACCCTCGGCTGAAGGGGGCTACATAGTCACAGAAATGCGTTTGTCCTCAAAGCCAACAGGTCTTAATGAAAGCCCAAACTTGAATAGTAGTCTGCTTCAAATCACCCATTAAGCTGCAGTGTCCCGGCTGTGTACCTGACATGCAAGCCGTGCAAAGTATGATGGCTTAAATACTGCCAGTTTGCCTAGACCTAAACAGTGGAAGGTTGAAAACATGGACTTTCTGGTCAACAGCTTAATCTTTTTTTATAAGGAACTAAGCACGAAAATGGATTTTGCGCAATGCTGTCTGAATGTACTATCGCGTTTCTGGACTCCAGTTATCCTTGGTATAGCTTTATGCAACTAGTGCACCAAGTAGATAACCAAACCGGACAAACAAATTTGTCCCTTTGAGATTAAAATAACTCATATTTTCAATCAGTTATCACCCACAAATGTTGTGCTGCTATTGATAGGGCAAAGAAATGCTACCTCAGGGAAACCAGAAGAACGAGAACAGTATATTATACACTTTGTACTGAACTCGGGTCCAGCACACATCCACCCAACTCACGGCGGAGTAGAATTATCTGGGCAGGTCGGTCTGTCGCTATCTAAGGTATATAACGATGCCAGCACAATCTGCGGAATATCAGCAGCTCACCAAGCGGGGGGGGGGTGTTCTTTGCTCCAAAACCCATGCAAACTAATTCCGACAGGCCGTTGTGAACGTGACACGTTTTCATAAAGACTGGGTTTCTTAGGTCACCATATATTTATTCAAGAGGGTAACACGGTGCCAGTCTTACCAATGTAGTTGGATTCCACGAGCTGCGAAAGAAGGTTACACAGCGAACTAGGAAAGAAAGCACCTCATACTGGTCGCAAGTGGAGGCCGTCCCAAGGATTTTGGTGAAGTTTCCCGCTTCATACGCGTGGCTTCAAGTAAAATCCACCCGCAACATTCATTAATACGCGATAAAAGAGTGCAGCTAATCAGCAGTCACGATTAATGTATTTAAAAGCACATATCAGAAACCTTTCGACCAGATCATCTCCAATGCCTTAAATCAACTGCGGAGAACCAATTTAGATCACCATATAAATAGAAATGAACATAAAAGCACCTAACGACAACAGACCCTGATGCGAAGCAATTCCGGAACACGAGTGTGGCTTTTCTGTTACCGGCAATAATAAAATCATTCTTGAATGGTGGTCACATCGATTTTACTACCTTTTCAGAAAGCAACTAGAGCAGTCTGCCCTACTTATCACGTAACCAGCCTCGAAACCAAAATATTGGCGTTCTATCCAATCCTAACACAATGCTTTCCTAGGGACAGCATAAATCAGGTTTCCACGTCACGATCAAACTTTCAGAATCAGTTCCAATTTCAGTAGCCTACCACTAACCTTGTCGGCCTTATCGTCACATTCGACTAAATTAGCCAGAACTTGCCGCAGCCAATACTCTTGGCCGCAGAAACCCATGAAAAACATTTGGTTTATCATCAGCGCAGCTGTTCGTCTATTCCCGACGTACTCTGCGTACTACGGTCCCTAAGGGCAGATGGCATCCAAAAGTAAAGTGGTTTTGACTATAGGTGACTTCGTTCCATTCTGAGGGTTCGCTGTCCAGTAAAGTGTCCAGAGGCAATATGGAGAACTGTTGCTACGGTTTAGCATGTCGATCTCAATGATATTTTCTCTGATGCTCTTGCAGTACGTTACACAAAAATGACACCAAAATCCACTAATAACCTGAACTTCAACTAACGCTGAGAACAACGCTGTCGTCCAGTACAACCAAGGAACTGGACTGGTGCCATCAAACAGGACATGGGACAGCTTGGTCTCCATATGGTCACAATAATGCACAAACATATCAGTTGCAGTCTATCTGCAGATATAAGGTTCAGGTGTGGTCTTACGCTCCACACTCTGCAGGCATGAAGCACACACCTGATTGTGTAGCTCAGGTGTTCAAGTAAGGTATTGTCTAAATCTTTGTCGGGTTTGATCTCAGTATGGTTGTCTGCGACTTACTCAATATTTGCCATCGAACGCCTTCACAGCTCTTTGGCTCCACAAGTCAGTCATGGGTGAACAAGGACTGCTCCACGGACATATGGACAACGAAGTTAAAGAGAAGAAGATGGAGGAACCAACTTCGCTTAACACCACTGGATATTTTGAACTCACAAGAAAGCTTTCTTTTGACCTGATTTGAAATCCAAAACTTTCAGTGGAGTTACAGATTGGTTGCAAGAAATGCCATACTATCTGACAAGCAAGGAAATTAAAGGCATTCCTTAGGTCATGACCAACACTTCGGCGGTTTAAAGTACTGGTGTTGTTCCAGCACTTGTCAGAATCGACTGTATTCCTACACCCCACAGAAAGTCAATCATAGTCCTACGGGTGTGCTTTCCACCGTTGTTCACATGATGCACGGTATAAGGCTAGAGAGGTTAGTGAAAGTTCGTCACCAACATTACCAGCATTGTCATGGAGAGCATGACATCAGTGTTCAGCACCGATACTTCCAACACAAATTATTTGAAATCCTTATGGTGAAGAAAACAACAAAAGCAGACGGGGAAGGGACTTAATGCTAGCCTACTGCAATCATTCCGAGAGGCATACACATCTAGACACTCACTCATGAAATAGAAACTGATGACAGGAACGCTATTGACATCGAGCAGCAGCCATATCATGCAGGGTTCACATTCAGACACAGTGGGGGTCACTTGGTCCTAACCCTTAAAGGCGAGTTGCACTGACAGTACCCAGACTTTTCGTAACTTCTATCATAACCCTTTGCCAGGTTGAGTTGTTCACTTATCTGCTTCTGCCACTCTGAACACGGCACGGAAAACAGCACCCTCTAGTGAAAACAATGGTCCGACATGCGCAATAGGATGGGGACCGCGTAATCTCCATGCGACTGGTTGGAGATGCTGCAATATATGGCTGCTAACCGATGACAATGGCTTTCTTGTTGTCAGTTTCTATCCAAATTTCCTGAACGTAGGCAATGTAGACACCTCGGAATGATTACGGTGGGCTAGCACTAATTCGTTCTCCCATCCACTTTTATTCTTTTCTTCACAATAAGACTTTCAAATAAATCATGGTTGTACGTCAGCGAAAAATTAGTGTCAAACACTGACCTTATGCTGTCGATGATGATGATGCGCAGTACATGGTTTAACCAACGCAGCTTATTCTAGACACATTCCTCGATGGAATTCCCCGTTGCACAATCGGACATTCCTCTCTGATTGTCTCGTTACGGATTCGCCGACGCCAGACTACACGAGCTAGGGTTCTGAGACAACGGTGGTCGAAGACCTGAAGACGTCTCCTTTCAGCTGCTCGAACATGTCAAGTCTCACACCCATACCACAAAACAGCCCGTGCAACCTGATAAACAAGTCCCGTGAGATGCTAGGATATGCCACTTTGACGCCACAGGTGTCTCAAATTGGCAAAGCGACCCGAGCATCAGAGATTCGTGCATTGACCTCATCCGTCACACTACAGTCGGAACTAGTACAAGTTCCAAGATATATAAAACGTTCCACAATTTACAGTAACTCTTCTTGGATGGCAAGTCGCGAGTTAAGCGGCTGCATTTCCAGAAGAATGACCTTACACTTTGTGGAAGCAAAACGCATAGCAAAGGACGGAATGACTTTAGTCAGTTCATCCAAAAACACCTGCGCTTTGTTATCGTCTTCGAAGAAAAGGACAATTTCGTGTGCATATTCCAGGCCAACAAGGTTTCGTCAGCAATTAGTTGAACACCGTGGTTGTGAAGACGTTCCAGCGTTTGTCTCGTTATCTCGCCTGCCACGAAAGTAAATAGGAACAGAGAGAGTGGGCATCCTCGAAGGACACCACTTTGTGTACGGGAGATTCTGGAGAGGGTTCTGTGTGCTCCCATACACCAGGAAATATGAAAATACAGAGAATTTATTCTACTCACGAACTTCCGGAGCATTGCTTGATAGGCATGTTTAGGAGTACAGGCAGGTCAACCGAATCGAATGCGCCTTGGAAATCCAGGAATACTAGAAGTGTTTGTTGTTATGCGTACGGCATTGCTCTAGCAGTTGGAAGAGACTCCGGAATAAGATTCTGACAAATTCGTCTGACTTCAGTATCTGTGGGCCTTTCAAATGCCAAGCAATTTGTCCGCACCTTACAAGACCTTGGAAAACGAAGAGAGACTCAACTCGGATGAGGGCATAGTCAGGATCCACACAATTGTTCCAAAATGAACGGCAGTCATTTGTTGTTCTTCAACATCGGTAACTGAGGATCAGTTTGGGTCCGTTGGGGGACACAATGTGGCCAGACGAATTCGATTATTTCGGAAGGTAGTGCTGCATAAAAACAGTCTGCCGACAGTACCTAGCTGAAGCAACCGTTCACCATTGTTCGTACGTACAGGGTACGTCGTCACCGTTCAGCTGTAACACACTGGGTGCATAGCTGTCACGCCATTAAGAGGAAGCACAACAGGTGAGATAGTTCCAAGTTGCCCACGCCTAGACAGGAGCAGTCGAGATGCGGTAGTTGGGTTTGGACCACGGACCTCCGATCAGTACGTCGTGTCTTAAACACTGAACCATCTCAACCTCTAAGTATCGAGTCCAGTCCAAGCCGACCATCTTATTGAATATTGGATGCGCTAAGTCTGCCCACCTGCACATTCAAATCTCAGGCAACCACAACAATATTTCAGCTTTTAGCCCACTGTGACAAGGCATTCAAGAGGTCATAAAACTTCCTTGGTGTAAGAGCTGCAGTTGGTTGGGGTGAAAGCAGACAGGAAAAACGGAAAATGATCAACGTCTCGCTTGCGAGACTTCTTCACGGACGTTGTCAGATGAGCAGCATATAGATGACTAATCAGCGGGCATCCAGTCAAGCAAGATTGCTTCCGCCCGGTGAATTAGGATGATGCCGACCCCTGTACACCCTGCCACAGCGGTCTCTGGATCGCCTGGGGTGCGAATCCGGAAGCGAGTGAAGAGTGGCGGGGGAAGTTAGCTGAACCACTATGCTTGGATCTTGAGTTCCTGTTTCTGATACATAACACACATCAAAGTCAAGCGAGCTCAATGTGAGAGCAACAGCAGCTTGTCGTCCTGCATGTCTCAGAGTGCGAACAGTAAAAGCGGTCGGAAAGACTGAGAGCCGAGGACTGAATATGAATTTCGAGGCCTGAGGCTGCCGGTGCCAGGTAATGCGCAGATTTTGCGGCTAAAACCGTTGCAGGACTAGCGGGGTTGTCACTGCTAATGGAGCCTACAAGGAGAGCGGAGGGAGGAGAAAAAGTATGAGAGAAAAAAGGGAGGCGTCAGCAGTAGCCTGTTTTCGCTTACCCACCCTGCTGTATGCAGCAAGTAAGGCGACCTGGCTGATGACACCAGGCGACGGCCGATATGATATGAGAGTATTGTTAGTTGTAGGTATCATGGTTGTATGTGGGTTGAGGTACCATCGAGGCGCCAAGATGTAGACAGCAGGACGATTAGTGTCCTCGACTAAAGCCTCTGGCTTGAAAGCTCGAGTACAGGACAGTGGCGTTTGTCGGGAATCCCAGGTGCCTTACCATTTTTAAAGGACAAGTCACCACGCATTTTCCAACCACAAGCGTGAGGGGCCAGGAGACTGTGTTGCGAGATCTCTAACCGTTGATCGATCTGGTATGAGAGAATCTTTCAGTGTCGCGCGGACAGCCCCCAATGTAGCTCAATGGGTTACGGAGGCCCATACACCGTCACACGAAGGTAGGGTCCAGTTTCTTTGTGATGGTCGACCCGACGGCTATCACACCAGGTCCGTGTAGTTACGATGAAAATTAAAGCGCTGGTAACGTCTACAATAATGCCGTTAAGTTGACTTCTTGGAAGTGTTGAATGCAAACTTTTGGATCCAGACACCTTTCGTTCCATAATGGAGATTTTTAGCCATATTTTTACTGTTTGCGTAGCGACTTCCAGCTCCAGCTCTCCAACACGCTCCGATAACGGTGTTGGTTACAGGAAGTCTGCTGAGTCACTCCTGGAAACAAATAACCTATCGTCCATTACAAGGTCCCCAAAAGACTAGTGGGATGTCACTTTCATTGATTACTTGACGGACTATCGATTACTCCTCACCGGTCATCCAGATGATGCAGTTTATCGGCTATAAACTGTGTACCATAGGCACATTGGTTCCAGCTGCTACAGTATCGATCACCCGAAAGTGGGAGCGTGTGGGAGATATGGCCGAGCCTTGGAGGTGATGGCATGTTCAGTTAGTTCGAGAACTGGGTAGCTACGCAATGAAGGCGATAGCTTTGACGCACGAGCGCCACTGACTGCGTGATTGGGCCATTTCTGCCAGTGCCATTAGCTATTGGTGAGTTGAGTCCCGGGATTAACATCCAGGGAGGCGGCAGTTGTCGACCCGACTAAGCTTACTGGTTAGCGTTTTCATGCTTCGTTGCCAGTTCATACATTGTCCAACTCTCGGTCGCTTCCACTCAGCACAGGGCTAGGTGAAAAGAGCTCTGCGAGGCAGAAGGTCTTCTGGCAAGCGGAGTACATGTCCTAAACAGCGTAACCTATGAAGCGTGAGTAATTCGTCTATCGTGGGAGAGTTCCTTTTCCCTAAGACCATCTGACGTACCTCAGCATTACTAATCCGATGTTTCCACCAGACCCGACCAATGCTTCGGAGACACCGATAGTCAAACACTGACACCTCTGCGCGTACAGGCCACGTCTCTGATCCATGAAGCAGTGTGGATCGCACCATAGCAGTGTAAACTCTGCCCTTGACGGACAAACCGATGTCACGCCGGCGCCATAGGTGTCGGAGGTTGGCAAAAGCTGCTCTGGCCTTCCCGATTTGAGAAGTAATCTCATCTCCAGCCAGTCCACCGGAACTTATACAACTGCCCAGGTAAACAAATTTATCTACCACGTCGGTTGGCTTGTCTGCAAGCATGAGGTGTGGATTTGATTCAACCCAATCTTGTGACAGCACTTCACATTTTGCAGGTATGAAGCGCACGCCAAACCGTGTGGCAGAGTTATTTAGGTTATTTAAAATCGTCTGCATTTGGGAAGAATCTGAACCAAGGAGAGCAATGTAGTCTGCATGCTCAATGTCCGTGAGCGAACGTCCCGGGAGCATTTCGACTCCCGAGGTTTCAGAGGCGGGCAGAGAAATTTCAAGCATCACATCAATAACAAAGTTGAAGAGGTAAGGCGAGAGGGGACAGCCTTATCTTACACCAGTGCACGTGATGTCAGACGAAAGCTTATCGTATACTCGTACGCGCCCATAGGAGTTCGCATGCAGTGCCCCCATAAGGGATATAGATTTGAAATAGACACTTTTGATTGCCAGACATCGCCAAAGTTTCTGACGACCGACAGAGTCAAAAGCAGCTTTCAGATCAAGAAAAACGGTCAACATGAGACGTTTGAAGGAGTGGCGGTGTTCAAGAACTTGTCTGAAGGGAAAGTTATGGGCGATGCATCCTCGGCTAGGGCGAAACCCAGCTGGATTTTCACAAGTCTGTCTCTCACAATAATCAATCAACCTACGCAAAATAATGCCAGATAGCACCTTAGATGCTTTGGATACCAGGTTGATACCACGGTGGTTTTCATATGACGTTCTTGCCCCCTTTTTGAAAACTGGGATGACGGTCGAGGAGCTCCATTCGACTGGTATTCTGTTTTCGTTCCAAATCTTCTGCAGTATGGTCGTCAGACTGTTCACCAGGACCTTGCCACCTTCCTTGAAGAGCGCGGGGTGCAGACCATCCGGGCCAGGTGCCTTGTTGCACTTCAGGGTTGATGTTTCACCTTGGATTTCGGTTGCTGATGGCGGGTTGGTGTCAATGTTCCCGCTTGGTTCTTCCAGTCTTAGACATTTGGCATTCGGGTGATTATGGTAAAATATCCTATTTACAGCTGGGTGGCATGGTTCCCTGGGCACCACTTAATCCGTGACCTCCATCAAATTCGACACCAGCTTTGTCATACTCGAACGAACAGACGGACAACCAGATAATTTCACACGTTGGCATTTGTCAACGTATTCGGGAACGGCTTTACGATTAGTGATTTTTGACCTCGGAACAGGAAACAATATACTAATCTAATACGTTGGAATACACTGGTCCAATGGAGGCAGTGGACACACTGTGCAACAATGAATTCCTGATGGAAATCAGACTGCCAAAGGCGACATGAGTAAAACTATGTACCTCGATGAAAACAACAATTCTGGATGATTGTTCTTGACGGTAACTGGATAACATAGATCCAAGTGCTGAATAGTGTTGGTGGAGGCCAGGACATTTGGTATTAGTTGTTACGTTGAAAATTTCTACCAGCAGGAAACAGGTGAGCAAATAATGTGGTCGATTTATGTTGTCTGTGTGAATTGCATATACTCCGAGTTGGCCACCCTGACGAGCCCCCACAGAGTTCGGTTCATTGAATTGGGCAAGTAAATCCTCCAAACACATTATCAGTTCCCTTCAGGACCCCATCAGTTCGTACAGATCTCGATAAGAGTATATTTTTCAATTCAAATTTCGTATGTCTTCAGACAGTTGCAAGTGCACCATAAGTATTTGAACGAACAAGTTTTCTAACCACACCCAAACCATCTACGAGCTACGTGCTAATTGAAAGAAACGAAAATTATGTAGCTCTTCTGATGTACACCACCAGTCCCCTCTCAAAGTGGTCCCTATTCAGGAAGGACAACAAAATCCCTGGTTTTGATTGACACCAGGAAGGTTCTCAAGATAAATATTTAATTGCATAATAAAGGTTCTGTCTCTACTTTAAATTACCCTTCAGTTATTGGATTTTATTTGGAATGCGCTCCTCACACATGAAACTCTCTAGGGATCTAAGTGTTCAATGTTTTGATAAGTCCCGTCATTAGGAGCGACCCTACTCGTGGTCATAAAATTAGCCTGCCGTCACTTGCCAATCGCTGTACCAGCGGTCTTAGGATTGTTTGGTTGTTCATTCCCAAATTAGTCAATAAACAAAAGAATTGCTTGCTCATCAAATAAACGAACGACCATTCTCAGGCTATGCTCAAAGGGAGGTAACTACCAGAACCTTGTAGCTTACTGGAGATATTTTTCTAATCCATACTTTGAAATATTGGTCCTGGTGTTTGAAACCTTTGGTGGGTAAAGATAAAAGACAGTCTCTAGTCTGAGACATAACGATGCAGATAAATCTTGTGGGCTCGCTGACAACTTTTAAATAATGTTTCTAGCTATGTTTGCCCGACCGCCGATAAATTACTGAGGATTTACTCCAGTTGTAGGTTCATGCCTCAATAAATCAGAAGCATTCAACGAGCTTCCTAAATGACTGTTGGAGAGCTTCAACGGACGTCGATTAGAGAGGCACGTTGGTTTTGAGAGTCAGCTGACGTCGATAAGCACATTTTCTTGAATATTCCCATGATTGAGAACCAAAAGGATCTTATAGATCTGATTTTTCACGCCGTATACATTGAAATCACAATTATGATGAACTATATGGTGCGCTCCGAAAGTCTGTAACAGTCTGCAAGGTGGGTTAGATAGAGCAATAGTTTGCCTGAGCTCTGGAGGAATATGTTCTACTTACATAGTCAAAATAATAAATACTCCTGTTGTTATCCACCCCACATTTTTCTACACCAATGCACGAAGACGAGACGACCACTTAGCTAGACAAAACTGATACCGGCAGACTAGTTTATGTTGTCAACTATTGTAAAACGGAACCGTAATCGTCCCCACCTCAAGAAACCTGTGCGCACTTTGCGTCAATAGTAGAAATTTCACCTCGTATTGGAAGCAAGCACCACCAATATCACGAGTAATGCAGACTGCTGAGAGGATTAGTCGTACTTGAGTGGTTCTATACTGGGAGTTAATGGCTCTATACTTACAAACCAAAGTTAGGAGATTTTAGGAACTAAATCTAACCCTTCGTGACCTACCGGAAAATGTACTGACCTGATGTGAATGATAAAACTTTACAAATACCCCTAATACATCATAGTACCATCAAGCATGCTAAACAGTTGCATCAAATCACAGTGAAGAAATGTTGGTAGTCATAATTGGTATAGTCACAATTCACTCCTCGAACGTCAATCACAATTCAAATGTATAGAAATCAGGCTTACCTTCTTCTTGTCTCGAAGGGAACCCTTTCCCCGAACCATGATCTTACATTCAAGGTCTTGCTCTAGTTGTTTGGCAGTCAAGCCCCGTGGACCCAAAAGCCGACCAACGAAGTTATACTGAAATCTTGTAATGAGTTTTGTGAAGAAACTTACGTTGGGGTTTTCTTTAACAGGTACAAACACTTTCTCCTGCAACGTCGTAATCACACCAGAGGGTTCAGGTAACTCATTCTCCGTTTTCCTAAACGATTCGTTGAGATGAAATAACTTCTCTCGGACGCGATTAATTTCTAAACCGGTAAAAAAACCACGAACACAGCACTATATTAGCGTGAATCAGTAATCGTGACTAGCACTATGTAGGTATAAGCAAATGCGAGGCATTAGATTGAGAGTTTTGGTAGTAAGTTACACTTCAGATGCAATTTTTAACCGTTCGTGTTATCTAGTGCTTTACGGACAAAATAGGCATTGGAACAGCTTGTTATGGATAAAATTAGGAGACAGGCACTATCAAAAACTAAGGTGAATGTGCACTTTATTGTGAGTAAAACTTGTTACGCCAGTAACAGCTATGATACAAACGGTGAACGAAGCCATATACCATTCAATACAGCAGGAGCTGAGCGTTTCAGTGACTAAAACGGGTCACTCGGAATGCCAAATCACTGCGTGGGACAAAAAAGTATTCAGGGGTAACAAGAGTGATAAGCCATACTAACCCCACCAATGAGGAAATGAAACTACGGAAAAATTGGTGTGGTTCTTCATCATTCAGGACTGGACGGTCTGGTTAGCATGCACGAATTAGTAGGATTTTAAAGCTACGAGGGGTATCGAACAGGTTAGTTAAAAATTACCTCACTCCTGGCTAAAATAATAAACAAAATTCTTGAAGGATGGATCGATTGTTGAAAATAAGATTTGCCTCGCTTACCTTTCTCTAAAATGATTTCCAGATGTATGAACATGTTCGGGAAATTCTGTAGCTGTCGTTTATCTTTTAGCAGATCTTGTAGATACTCCGGCGTTGCTTTGCTAACCAGAACCGAGTCCAGGTTAGTCTGTTCAGGATCTTTCTTCATTGCAGCTTCGTCGAGCGTCATATTGCTAACACCTGCCGACAGGGCGCCACGGTAACGTATCCTGACCTTGAAAATGACCAAACATTCCGCACAAAACATATATCGCTTCAAACAAAGCATCGCTGACCACAGCGGTCTATATTCATCCAGTTCTTTGAAAAAGTACTAAAATATCTCAGAAAGCCTAACAAAATGTTGTTTTTTCTTCTCAAATAAAGAAATGAGGGGAAAGAAGTTGGGTAATCCAGCTAATGAACTAAGCCGATTACTAGAAGCAAACCGAAATTGAATTCGCCGAAGTGCAGATTTTTAAAATGGGTCCAACTGCAAGTTTCTCTGATATTTGTCCAGGTAGGTGACCCTTCAGGTGCACCCAACGCCGTTAGTGGTTTACCAGTAAAGCCCAAAGCAAAAACGTTGCAAAGTTTAACAAGCCTTGGACTCAAACCCGACGTACAACTATTAAGTCTGCTATCC
>SJOL01012182.1:782169-862462 GCA_004794785.1 Opisthorchis felineus | reverse complement strand
ATTTAACAAACAGGCTAGGTACCATGCGCAGCATGAACGTTGACGATACCTGAAGGAGGCTATCCGTTGCTGGCAGGCAAAACTTATACGGCTTAAACGGCCATAATCAGTTTCCACAAAAAAGGGTGTTGAACCTAACTTGACCTTATGATAATTCCCCCTTTCATTTAATTACTCCGCCTATGTACTTTCGATCTCCAGTTGTTTTCTTATGCGTCCTCGCCACTCACCTTGCCGCAGGGGCCGTCCCCTCTGACACTTGTCTGTTGCCATGTTTGTCTGTGTGTGAATGTGCGCAGCTGACCTATCCGCCCATGCGCGTTCATGTCCCGTTTGCTGAGCCTGCCTTGACTTGTTTTCTCATGAGTTCCATGTGATCGGACGGCCAATGAGAATCACGAGATTGCCGTCGGAAGGGACGACCGCACCTCACAATACTGAGCCATCATTCCGCTCGCCGTTGTTTGGTGTGCGGACGTTGACACTGCACTGTGCCGGTCAGTGACAGACCTGTGAACCTGTTGACGCTATGAACGTGAACAATTGAGGTTTGTTTTAAACATTTGCTTACCCTTGTGTAAATAGTAACGTAGAATTTCGAACCCAATCCTTCCTTTTGATATTCGGGATTGTCGAACCTACGCGTCACTCGAAGTTCCGTATCGGGATCCTCAACAAAGGGCGACCATTTTTTGGGCCTTTGGGTACTAAAGGTATGTCATTTACCTCAACGTGCAAACGTAATCACCCCCCCCCCCAATTCACAGTGAAGGTTTGCCTGTGCCGTTGTAGACGGTCAGCACCTTCTCAAATTCATTCGCAGCATATCGGCCCGTCTTTGATATCAGGAAAATTGCTGGCTGATTGACTGGTGATTGCTCGAGGTGATAAGGCGTCATCAAAAACAAGTCACTCTTCAGGCGAAGGCCAGAAACTACCATACACCAGATACAACAGTTGCAATTGGTCTTAAAAAAGCCTCATAAGGTCGCTAACCACGACGAAATCCTCGGCCTTTGCTTTGTTTAACAGGGCATTTGCTGCAACAATGGCAAACGTCATTAGGCGTAGGCCGCAACAGACTATTTTTGAGATGACACGGAAAATAACGTAAATATTCTTCGTGTACAGCTTCAAGGCATTCGCAAATTCAAGAGGGAACAAAACACTGAAAAAACATTAGTTTCACAAAATTTTTACTCTGCAGATACAAGTTGATCATAGTGAGCGCTAGTAGCCATTAAAAATTGAATTGCAAACCCAAGGTAGGACTTGAGTACTTTTAAACAAAGAATGACAGAACAGTGACCGTTTGAAAAGATTTTGGACTTTCATCATGTGACTGAACTTCATGTAAGCCCCCTTGGTTCAAACTAAGGTCCCTGTGGAATTCTGGGTGAGCATCTGAGGATCGGCGATTAAGGCAGACAAAAACATAGCGGGAGGTAGGCAAAGCCAAAAGGAGCATTAATTACATGATGAGAAACCTTAATTTGTAGAAAATTGCCGCCAAAACAATAGAGCCGGACAAGCACAAGCACTTTATTGATGAAATTGAGTTGGTCTAAAATAATACCGAAAACCTTTCCAACGAAAGATGACCATGAAGAGTGGTTCAAAAGCCGGGGCCACGAAAGGCACGAATGGAGATGGGGAAGTGGATCTCCTCGGGGTAGAAAGGAGTGTGCATCCAAGAATTATGGTATTTAGAAATGCTACGCAAGCTTACTGGCCTCAATGTTGCTGAGGATCTTCCAGGGCAGCGGCCGAAATATTGCTAAGGCATTTGACCGGAATTGCACCAAAAAAGGTAAACTTGTGGACAGGACAAACCGAAAGCACAGCAGAGCGTCAAGCCTCTTAAATCATAGTAAAAAAGTTGGGGGATAGAAAAGAAGAAACCCTTATTTATACACTCATCTGAATACCAATTTGGTCTGAGGGAAGACTAACCGAGAAACCAGGCAATCATCTCGTTTATGATGTCTCTACAAAACAGAATGTGCAGGGCGTATGAATCGGTAGTTTTATTAGGTAGTTATAATAGTGAATGAGTAGTGTACTACGTCCTTACAAAGAAGAACCGTTTTTAGCTGTTTGGTAAAGTCTAGCCGTTTGATCGTATTCGAAACCATAAACGTATGAACAAAATAGTCGCTGGTGTAACAGGGGTTGGGTAAGGCGTTATGATATCATCACTGCATTGGCACACGTCGGTTCCTGAGCCGCCACACAACGATAATAATAATAATGTTTATTCCCAGCTGGGGGTGCCGTATCCTTAGGCATGAGCATAGTGTCACGACTGGATTTGAATAAATTGTGTTCACTTTCGTGGCAGGCGGCCTTTAGGTTATTTAGAAGAATCGAGTGTTATTGGGGGATAAAGCTGGGAGTGTAAAGCTAGGAAAACAAAATCATATCGCCAAGTGCGCTTGAATGGGGCCAAGTTTGTCTTACCTGACACAAAACCATGGCCTAGCCCAGAATATTATTATATTCTAAGCAGGAAGTGAGGCGGAATTAGGGTTTTACAAACGAGTAAAGTGTACCACCCAGAGGGTGACGCAAGCGGTTCTTGTCGTGAAAAAAGGGAACGCTCATGATTTTCACCAGCGTCGGACAGAGATAAAGTTAGGGAGTGGGTGCTTGATTCGGGTGGGGTGCGGGTGTCAGTTTACGCTGTGGCAAAGTACTGTGGCGTCAGTCGTTTGTAGTCTCATTGGGTGGCCGTAAATGGCCCGCGCTGAATGGGAAACAAGGCATATATTCCTCGGCATTCCAAAAAAATAGTGAAAACAGTGTCGGCTCGTACGCTTCGCGTTCTGTCTATTAGCACAAACTCACTCTCCAAGGGAACTTTTACACCCAATTCCGCGGCGCCAGTGAGTCTATACGATTTCGTTGTACACCGTGGTTATGATATTGAAGCTGCAATATTCCCGTATTGCGAATTTCTCCAATTCACCAACCCCACTTACGCCTTTGTGACGCTAGCCATAAACCTAACTGTCCAAGGCCAGGTAGCCTCAGCAGTGACTTTAGTTTCTAGATCAAATTGACCGGCAGGACCACTGACACACAGTTTCTTCATCAGATGCGTGGTTTGGGTTCTTTATTTTCCGCGGTTGGCAGTTTTATGATCGCATGCCAGGCAGGATGCCCGAGTTTTTTCATTGTGCTGCTGCCCGCCATCTTCCACTTCTAACGGTCCAAACTTGCATAGGCTTGATATGTACTCCAAAACGATGGGAAATTCCCAGTAACTGCGTTTCGCTGTCCCAGATGTCCGCCTCACTTTAGTCGTGCCAGTTTTGGCATGAGTTCATCCGCGTCGGATGATGCTCACTACTTGTGTGACTACCCCATTTCCGTGCAATCCTGAGTACCCAAAAATTCCATCAGTCATGCTTTTATT
The DNA here is from genome assembly GCA_004794785.1 of Opisthorchis felineus. NCBI lineage: Eukaryota > Metazoa > Platyhelminthes > Trematoda > Opisthorchiida > Opisthorchiidae > Opisthorchis > Opisthorchis felineus. Next base: position 859,044 of record SJOL01012182.1, on the reverse strand, counting down.
CTGACTCTACCGTTATGATCATGCCTACGACATGCCACCCACCAGCTGGGAATAAACATTATCATTATTAATACTCTGCCCATCAGCCAAATGGGGTCGCTCGCTCAATCCACAACGAGAACTGGTGAGTTGCTGTTTGTCCCACGGCAGCATGTGCAAGTGCAATTTCACCGATTTAATTTTTCCCACAACAGCCGTAACGCAAGTCTATCCATCTTTGAATTTTACAATGAACGGAGCACACACCATGGTTCTGAAGCAACTCCGGCCACTGTTATCGGCTTGAGGCGATTTTTAACGCATCTTCTTGCGGATTCCTTAGTAAGTGTTGAGGCATAACCGGCTGGATACGACGGCGGGAAGTGTTTCTCTTCTTGGTACAGCACAGATTAAAAAAAGACAACGTGACCTCAGTGATAGAATGGTGCTCGGCGGCTCGCGGTTGCAAGCGTCATCTCCCACTTCGTCCTGATGAGATTCAATGTTTTGGAGTCTCCCACGCGGGTGCATTGCTGTATATTACGGAGCTTTGTAGGCTGTGGGAGACTTCCACTTAATTTGCATCTTCGCTTAAAGTCGTTAAGACAGAGAGGGGTGCTGATGTCACCCAGGACCAACACGCGACAACGTCAAAAAACAGTATGACGTAATGGTCAGACACTCATCGTCGCTGCTTGGGAGGTGTTAGATGATGGTCACAAAGTGCATGTCCATTTGCTTGGGCGACAAATGACGGAATTTCCTTGCACATCCGCAGGATAAGGGGGCTTTCCGGCTCAAAGTCCCGGTCTAACTGGCAACGAAGGTCGACGTCACAGTTTTGTGTCCGCCTGCGACACTCGATTATGAAGCGGCTAAAAAGGTACAAATAATAGATTTGCATATCAGACAAATGCCAGGTTTATGAGGCTTCATGAGGTTTTTAGCGCACTAGCAAAGCAAGTCAGTGTGTCTAATTGTTTTTTTTTGTGCCGTGGTCTTTGGGCCTTGGTATGGCAGCCGGAGGCTAACCTGGAGGCAAGCAGAGCGCGGCTGATTTAGTTTTAAGGGAGACTGATAAGCCGGTGCTAGCGGGGCCGGCAGTTAAACATTTTTCTGCTTCCGGGGCCGCCTTATTCGCTTTTATCCTAATTTTTCTGGACTAGGGTTTGGGCCGCTGTTGAAGGATATTCCTGGCACCTGAAGGGTGTTGCATTCGTTGGCATGTTGTTTTGAGGGGAAACCTGGTATGACATCGGATCCTAAACTGGATGGTAATACTTTTGCTGCAAGATGGATGCCACACCGTTGAGGACTTTTAATAGCACACTAAAACTGCATATTTTGTGTTAGTATACAAAAAAACATGAGATTGGCCTTTGAATTTCGTCGGCTCTGGTCCTATAAACTAATTAATGGTGGGAGTCTGATTAACTTAGTTGTCAAGGTACCTCCGACAGCACACTGCTTATGTCTGTCAAAATGGTGGCGAAACGTTTGCATGTCGGTTGCCCAGCCCGGTGAACACGACAACAGCCGCCTATTCAGCTGACATGAAACGAGCTTCCGGGCGAGTGTTGAACCGTCGTCGTTTTCTGTTGGGCGAATGTGTGGCTAACGTTGTATAGTTAGTGCTCCCTGTGGACGGAGTCCGTCCTCAGCGTGACATTTGGGCTTCGACGGGATTCTCTACAAAAACCTTTGACATCGTCTAACGGAGATTTGTGACGTCCCAAAGTAAGTGTGGCAACCATAGTATCGTTTCGACATTTCCTTGTCACTCAGAGCTATAATCGGAAACAGAATGCCACTTGTGTGCGTGTAAGGATCATGGTTAATGTGGGATAGTGCACAAAACTTTTCATAGGTTAGAAAAGTTCGGCCCACCGAGCCTCTCTTTTAGATGTCCTAGCGTCTAGAGGGAGATCTATTGGTTGAAGTAACAGCAGACGTTTAATTCCATAAATCGTAGGTAGCATATCACGGCCAACGTTTAAAACCAGCTGCTGGTAAAGGATAGATGCTTAATAAGATGAGCTGCCTGATATTTGGGTCTGTTTACGAGCAAAAGGTTGCCCTAGCACAAGTTCTTCGTGGCTATTAATTACAAAGTAGGCACGTGAATGTACGGCAGGTTGAATCCTGAGGTTTCTGATGACTCTATAAATTAGGCGTCAGTCAGGACAATGGAAACTCTTTCAAAAAACTCCTAGGAGTTTGTAAAACTTTCACTGCAATTTTTAGCTAGCACAATAAGATTTTGGTGACTGTGCAATTCGAAGAAAGAGTAGTATCCCATTTTTAGTAACACAATTGGCCGCGGCTCTTCATCCCGCTGAAAAGCGGCAATCATTTGTCCTTCTTATGCTCCGCACTATTGATTCACTCGCTCCTATGTTTCCTTATTGTGACTGAGACTGACTAAACCTACCAGATTTTTTTTTGCATATTAAATTATGGCCAAGCGTCTAGGAAACAACCAAATATGCCAGTGGTTTTTTCTACTTTGAGATCCAGCCTAGGGCACATCTATAGCTAACTGGCTTCACCGTTTCATCGTGCAGGACTTTGTTAATGAAACCTTTTTGCCTCAGTATCATAGTACCACTTGGGTCCTTCAAATTGTTATTCATTTGTCAGCCACGCTTTGTTCCTAGAGCTCCGATACCTTAATGGTGACTCATCTCCCAAAAGCTTGGAAGAAATAAGACCCTTTGCTAGGCTTTTGTATGGGGCGGTACTAAACTCTGAGTCCAAAATCCACCTTTGTGCCTGAGGGCCAGCCCATTCGGTAGATCATTTTCTCAATGCTAAAGCAAACTCTCAAAGAATTCCGCGAATCACAGCACAGATTTTTGCATGTTTATATAGTGATCTCGTTTATGCACCCCGTTTGTTACGAAGAAACTACTTTCATCAGCTGCAACGCTTTTTCTGTTATGTCGTTGGGTTCAGATGCTGTCTTTTTCATGTCGCTCGTATGCCAACTTGGAATACACTCAAAATGTTTAGCACAGCTAATGGCTGACAACGCTGAAAGGTTGAGTTTGTAGATTCGGTTTAGCATGTAATGGCTAATTATGGAAACCGAACAATTCACGTGAAGTCCTTTCATCGCCAGTTCGTAGGAAGCGTTTCCACACCGGGGTGATCCGACCACCAAGAACAGGTCAGGGCGAGGAAGTAATAATAATAATAATAATGCTTATTCCCAACTGGTGGGTGGCATACCGTCAGGCATGATCATAACGTTACAGTCAGAATAAAAGCGTTACGGGCGGGACCTGTGGGTACAGGGGATAGCGCGGGAAAGGGACAGCGTCATAAACAGTGGGCATTAGCCGAAGTAGACCTGGTCACACCTGGGCCGGCACGGGCAGAGAAGCACAGTTATTACTGCTTTTTTGGATAAAATATCGAGCAAGATCAAATTGTTAAGATTTGAAGGTGACAGGCAAAAACAAAAAGAGAGAGGGCAAAACAAGAGGTCTCCTGCCTGACACATGACAAGAAAAGTGCAAACTGCGAAAAATGAGGAATCAGGACAACGGATCTGGTGAGGCAGCAGAGTTGGCGTCATACAGCCGGTCAATTTGAACTAAAACCTGGTTGAAACACTGGTTAAAACACCATTAATGCGGTCGCAGTGTGGTGAGTAAAGCCTATTTTTGGAAGGCTAACCAGTGAGGTTGTGGAATTGGCCAGTCCTAAGCATGTTGTAATCCCAATTTAGCCGTATTGGAGGAAGAATAATCATTACCAAATGTGTCAACCTTAGACAAATAGAAGAATACAACGTGGCGCTAATGCTGTACCTGTACGTCAACGGTACATCAAAGTCACTGCCAACAAGTTAACCAATTTAGCAGTGCTTAACACGTGATCAGCAGCGCCACCCCACTTGTTAATCGTTATGTCTATAAGGAGGCGAGAAGGCCGGGTAAATCCTCCTTTGACTCGGTTGGTCCTTTTGTTTCGGTCTGGCGGCTACTTGTTGACGCTCGTTTGGACCGCAATAACCGCTTAAATGGTTTGAGCTCGCCGATTCACACACTCGTTGCTACCGGGTGACTTAAGCGTCCGAAAAACCTCTTGAGTAGAACCTTGTCACGAACCGGTGTTACCACAAGTGCGAAATGGGTTCATTGCGGCAATTAGTTGATATTACTGTTCAATACTTTGCCAAGACCAAAAAGTATTGCCATACTTTTAACCGCTACTGCGCTGCTAAAGAAACGTGTCAGTTGCACTCTATCTTGAAAACTTTTTATGGGATTGCTCGGGTTTCCTACCTCGTGGTAGGAGTTTTCAGATACAAACACTAGCCGTTGTTTCCCTGATCCCGTTTCAGTGTGTGAAACATTTTCATCACGGAACTTTGTCTACTATTGCCGCATGTGGAAGACACGGAAACAGATATCTGTGGCGCACTAACAACTTTGAAAATGCGAGATGTTCGGGCCGGGATATCGAAAAAGGCTTCGGATTAATTGGCCAGCAAAATTGTTTCGTTGTTCTCTGCGCATGTTTTATGCGCCTTGATTAAGGAGTACGCTCCAACTACCTAAATCCATTGACGTGCAGCGCCGCCTAACCACCGACTCATCCGTCCCAATAACATATAGCTCATAGTGCTAGAATGTTCGCCAATGAGGAATATTCTGAATGGCTTAATTAACAACATATTTGAACTTCTTCGGTTTACCGCCACATTAACTTTTACGATTGGATTTTGTCACTTGTGTAACCTGTTGTTTCATCGCTTCTGGTACTGACACCACTTGTTGATACCTCACTAACCAAATGCATCAGCCTTGACACAATCTTGAAGGATTACGACTAAGAAAGCTAATATCGAGCCCCCGTTTAAAACTATGTTTTTGATGTTATCTGCTACCTAATATATTAGCCTTGGTTTCACTCTCCTCGGTGGCATGCTGGCTATGGCGTAATCAGATCCAGGAGTGCGAACTTCTTTCTCATTAGCTCCCAGAACCCCTTTTCGTTTATCCAAGTGGTAAGGGTCTGCCACCCCTATCCTGTATTCGCAGGTCATAAGCCACCATAACACTGCTTTCATCGGTGCTTTTGGATGGCTTCAAACTCGGATGTTTACCCCTACCTGCACAGCAGGTATTGCCATCATTTTCGTGGCTTTACTTCAAGACCCGATTAATGATCCCTCACATTGCTGTGTCTTGTCTGCTTCAAACACGGTAAACTCAGAAGAGCAATTTATCACCCACGTGTCCAGGCTTAATTTTGTAGCTGTCACGGCTGTTTGAATCACCTGAAAAACGCTCGTGCAAGCTTTGATATGAGGCTACCAACGTATCAAACTATGAAAGCGCAAACTTTTGGGTACTTTCATGTTCCAGTTTTGTACCATTGTACCTTCCAAAAATTGTCATTGTTAAACTTTATTTCGCAACCTCTGAAGAGCAAACCCATTAAATTTCAGCATGTTCTCCTCTGGTTTAGCCGTCCGGAGTATCGAACCGGTAACACCTCAGTAAATTGGTCAGCTAAAGGACCAAAGTTCCTCTACACCCGACATAGGAAAGCAAAACACTGGGTCAACGGCGGCCGAGGCTTTATCCAGGGCCAAACGAATTAGCGTTGGGGTGTGCCAAGACAGAATGGTTGAAGTAAGTTTGTTCCATGTCTCTCGAATATGAGCCTCAATTCTCGGGGCGACTTGGCGGCAGGTTAGCGGAATTGTCAAACTAGATGGCGTGAGACACTTGATGATCAAGGATGATCAGACGTGAGGGAGAGGTGAGTGTGATAAGGCAATTGTGCAAGAACGGGAGAGCTCACGAAATACGAAGTCCACCGTGAGTGACTAGGGGGCCCAGATACTGCCACAGTGTCCTACTTGGACACTAATCAAACATCAGTAGGATTCTTACTACAGCGGCGAGTCCGTTTGGAAGTTATACGCGGTGTATAAGCAGCTTCTGATTAACAAATAAGCCTAATTTCGCTAGATGTAAACGGTGTGACAGCGGAGCCAACGGGAAGCACGAGAATGTTCAACCATGTGAAGCCACGACATATTGCGGCCACTCCGTTGCAATATTTCCAAGACCGCGCGTCATTTATGGGCACAGAAAAACAAGACACTTCCAGATACCCCGACTGAACGGGAGGGTTTGAAAGGCAGTAAGAACTTATCTACGGCTGAGTCCCCTGAATTACTGGCAAAATTAGCAAAAAAAGAGGATTCCATCATTATATCCTGGTGTCTCCCTGATTCGCCTAAACCAGCCGTTGCCACTTGAGAGCCTGCCTAGTTTGATCATGCTGTGTCACTAGTCTGACTTTTACCCGACCGGATAAACATCCTGTAGCTGGGATTCAATAATGCATAGACAGACATTTTGACCCCTAGGCGATCCGCCATCTTGAATATCTGGCAGAATGCACGAGTATATCAAACTCATGCTGTGCGTAGGTCCTGTAGGGAGGACCGCCTTGATGCACTGCACTCAGGTAAGCCCGTGTACCTGCCACGTTCTCCCAGTAGTGCGGGTGTCTCACCATTGTGACGGAGTTATTATATCGGCCTTTATGTACAACAAATTAAAAAAGAAAAGAGCGCTGCCGAACGCCTGTGCCTTTGGCATAAGCCTGAACCGGTTATAACAGGCATACCGGGAAATCTTTTTGTGAGTCCACTACATCAACTATATCACACTAAAAATACAGGTTCGTGTGTGAGTTAGCGAAACTTTTATGAAGGAATGTGGTATCATGCCTTGGATGTGGTTTGTTCTCTATAACATATACTCTGTAACCTTGGCTGTAACTGCGGCACGCTGAGATCCCCTAATCTCTCAAACATGCAACGCGACCATGCACCTCACATTTACCACCAATATCTTACTCTTCATGCTTTGAACTTCCAACTCCTCTAGACCCACCGAAATTCCAGAATTATTTGGCAGCTCATTTTATGCAGCATGTACTCTCAGATAGCTATTCATCTCCCCACTATGCAAGTGTTAACCGTGGCCCCTTACCGGCAACTTGTATTTTTCTCTAACCTCCCACTCACTTTCTGAATGAGTGTTACTGAGCCACTTCAACAGCTGTCTTCATTGCTTTTTCAAGCCCTTTTTATGCGCCTTATAACACTCGCCTACACGACAGGCCCACCTGCCCAACTGACTATCAGCTAAACCTCCGTTCGCACGAACTAGCTGCAAAAGCACATACTCTTGAACCAAGATGTTAGATTCAGGGGACTCACACATCTATCCTTCCTACCCAGCTTTGTGGGCGACTACACAACTATGATCTTAGTGGTGCACTAGCTATCCAATGTGTGTCCATCATATTCACATAAGGCCATGCCAGCTTGCACTGATCGATTATCGCCATTCATCACTATTTCCACCTGAATATTGACTGTCGTTTTTAGGATCGGCTACGGCCGAGTACCTACAATTGGTAGATACTGAAGTCACTCCTAGCTGCCTTCTATCTTAGGTAGCAGTCCACTTACCATCCTGGTGCTCTCTAGTAAACCCCCTTTTTCCATTTTGCGTTCCCAGTCTAGATGTGGCCTCCCTTTGTCTCGCCCGAATGGCTGCAATCAGCCATGACACGCCATCGATGGACACAAGATTCCCCTCGCCACATACTGGTCTCGCCCAGTCATAGTTCCTTAGCCAGTACTAACTACTGGAATAATCCCGACCGAATCACCCAAGGGGTTCATATGCTGGACCATGCACGAACCAACGCTCGACGCCGCGATGGCGGTATCGCGACTGCCATACCCAGCGTGATGGCTTGCTAGTAGTCAACCATATCTCTCATATTTCCTGGCTGCGCATGCCATATGAACCGGGGAGCCCATCTCAGTCGCTTGAATTTGTCAACACTCCAAAGTTCTGGATGCCCTATCGCATTATGTGCTCCTTTTGCCCATAAGGCCACTTATTCTTCCCATGGCGACGGCGGGGTTCTGTTCATTGCCAACACTGCTGTCTCCGATGAGCCCGACCAACGACTATTCACAACCCTCAGAACGAGTGAGTTTATCCAGTCTGAACTCAACCTACATTCCGGTGGTAAAAGCCACCTTTCTTCCGCGCTGGGCCAAAATGGGGTTTATCATCGTAAATTTGCCGTCTGTGACTTGAGCTAATATCCCGACAGCTCAAGGTCATCCCATTCTTGCAACTGTCAAAAGTTCTATCTTGAAACTGTGGAGCGTTATTTATAAAGCTCTACCGTGGCGCCAGTTTAATCAATTCAGCGTGCAATTTTTCCTCTTTTCGGAATTTCCACCGTCCTGTCTCCATGCCATTTGTGCTTCACCGTCCCCAATGTCCACTGAGTTTGGATCGTGTAAATATTAGCAAGACATTACCCGTGTTGGACAATGCCCATTTTTGTATGATTGCCGCGCTTCTGTTCATTTCTGGACAGTTGCAACGGGCGTCAGTTGCGCCTAGTTTCTGAGTGTACTGCTGTGATCATGCTTGACAGTGTGCTACCCAACAGTTTAAGATTAACATTGTTGCTACCATCATATCTCCGAAAGTGTCGGCTTTGGCCTGTCGACGGTTATCGACCCAAGCTTATCCAATTTCTCAGCAACAGAATATCATTATCTGCCAATAATATCACAGAGTTCGGTTTGAAGAGGTTATAGTTGGTGTCGCTCACTGTGTGCTCCAAAGATGTGCGAGCTCGCTTTTAGACTGCCAGGTGAATAAACGGGGTCAATTGTTTCCTGCCGGCGGGTGGTTCGAGCCACCTCGTTTGGCATTGTATACGGTCAACGCAGTCAGCATACTTGTAAGCGGGTGAAAGTTTGGAGGCTACCAGATAACCGGGTAGCCGCAAGGAGCGTCCTTGAGGAACCTCTGACGATGTTACGTATAAACCATTATTAACCGCGTTTCTGGGGCCCAAAAGTTTCGACGGAAGGGTCACGCCCCAAGGTGTTTCGTTCTATGCCAGGAACCGATGGTGAAAACGTTTGGACGGTCCATTAACCACTGAAGGATAGGCTGTCGCCCTGACGTATTTGTCACCTAAGTGGTTGAAAATTGTCACAACTCCTCTGAAAACGCTCTGCAATAACTAACAAGGGAAACCAAACTAGGCGCTGAAGGGAGGTGCCGGTAGTTGCTTCAAAGTTGGATTTTACTATTGATTTTAGGCGTCTGGAAAACCGACCAGTGTAAGTCAACAGATACATAGAGTACCCGGGTAGTGGTAAGGGGCAGAAGAGTCCCATCACTACCACCACGCTTGTGTGATGAAAGTGGGCACCGGGGTTAGAGAGATTATATAGGGAACTGTATGCATTTTTGTTGGTGATTACGCGTCGGCGGGAAAGCCTTTCACGAGCCCGTTTGCGAACATCTATTTTGCCTCCTGCCTTATATGAAATGTTGTTGCTAACCTGACAGATGCGTATTCCTAGGGTGGAAAAGAACATGTACACATTTTACATTAGACTATGGAAATTAGGAGGAACTAAAAACGGGCATACCCCTGCAAAACCTCACACAATATATCATCCATTCGGTGCCGCCTAGCAGAACAAACATACCTAGAGAGAACTTAAGTTGCGCAGACGCCCGCACTCTAGACCGCTAATAATCATGGATTAATTGTGGCCCTTGGCGAGCTGTTAATTACACATAGCCACGAAACTTCGTCAGCCGCAGTGCTTTTAGACCGGGGACGTGCTGCTCATCTTGGGCAAATTGTGCCATGCGACAAAGATGGTTTGATTAAGTAAAAAATCCCTTGGCGGGCACTACCTAAGTATCATTAGTCAAAGGTCTGTGATCGATAAGATCCGTAAATGCTTAGTCCTCCAACATGTGTCAAAAATGCTGCATCCACAATAAAACGCCTTGTAGCTCATGACAAAAAGCACTGTTTAGTGACTGCACTGGAACCAACGTTTGAATTATAGAGCTATGCCGCATTGTCCTTCAAAATGCTGTTGAACAATAACAACCACCACCGTATTTGAGACACATGTAACGACCAACGATGAGATTACGACATGGCGTAAAACAACCACCATGTAAGGGGCTTTCTTAATATTTCGGAACTTAGCGAACAATATTCTCGGTGAAAAGTTCCTCGTGCTGCCCCAAATAAGTTCGTGGAAAACCGAGTAAGGCGCAGGTAGTTAGGAACGAAACGGGGGTAAATATTAATAGTACCGTCTAAGCAATGGACATGAGAAGCCCGTTTTCAATAGTGCGGGATGGCATGGAACTTTTCCGCTTGGTGCTCGACACCCTTAGTGCGCATGCGGTAACAGAAGAACCGAGGTGCAACCAAAGGAGCATTTGGCCGACTTGATAGTTGTCTCATGGCGCGATAAACGGCAAATTTATATAGGGATGCTCGATTTGTTGCCTCACCTAGCTGTGGGTGAAGCTGTGCCGTCGAGATATTTACAGAGGGAACCTATTCCGCAACACACCTGGTCGACAAAGCGTTGCGCAGTCTAGACAGCATTTTTTTAAACAGAGACAAACCAAAGAGCGTAATCAGAGCTGTTTCTTAGATGTCGGCTCCCCCTTCTAAGATCCGCTTTTATATCTTCAATAGGTTGCTTTTCCTCGAACCTGTCATATCTTTGGGGGGGGGGGGGAAGTCAGGTGTCTCACACATGACATCTAGTACCTGTTTGAGTATTTCTGGGTGCAAACTATTCACATCCGTCAAAGGTCCACTATAGTGTGCGGAGATGAAATCTAAGAGTTGACTGACCGTTGGGTAATTCCAAAATGAAGCGTGCGGTTCTATCCTGGCGTTGGTGGTATTTGAGTGGCTGCGATTTTGCGGCCAAACTTTGTGCCACGTCCGCGGTAGTTCCTGGTAGTTCATTCGCAGGTCTACTGAGCCGTGAAATCTCACATAGGACAAACTGAACCTCATCGTGGATCGCTAATGTTGCGAGAACGGAGCTGATGGAGCATTCTCGCAAATAAATGCCTCGAGGGCCACGTTTGGTACCAATATCAATAAGCATATGTTGACGGGTGTCGACGGGTAGGTCGAAATGCTTCAACAGATCCGTGCATAGGGCGAAATATGGTTTCGGAGGCCTGCAGCCATGTGCAGTAATTCATGTCACCAAAGTGTGGCATTGCGATTATCGTGACGTCCCCCCGGGAAATCAACTATCGGTGTGGGTGGCGGAGTAATAAACCCTGCAACGGAGAAAACATTCTTATAAATGCCAACCATACAGTGGAAATGCAGTCAATACAAAGGCGATGGATTCAGAAACAAAAGTGAAACCATCCGCAGACTTTTAGCAGGGCCGACAGGAGCTTATGAGGTTAGAAGTTCCTCAGCACTCTACCATAACTTTGGTTTTATTGATTAGGAGCTCTACTCCCCGGACGCGATCTCCACCTCAAACTAGAAAGGCTTCTGTTGCTAGCGTGTTCTAGAGGCTTTGTAAACTTCCTCGCTCAAGTGACCAAAAATCGGCAACCTCCGCTTTTCTGCTCTTAGGGACATACTCTTTAAGTTACCTTCATAACCCTGGGCCAGTTGTCAATCTTGCATTGTCTGCTGAAGCTTGTTCGAGTCGCGCACAAATTCATGGTTTTTGGGCGGATGCATGCACGGGCTGTTCAGTTCCTTTAGCACTCCGATATTTAAAGGGAATGTTTTGAGTCGAGATCTAGCAGTTTTGTGCACACATGCCCACAGCACAGAGATCTGTAATTCGTCCAACGTTTTGGAACTTGGAGTACTTCTTATTTCTTGGTATGCATCTCAGTTTTGACGTTATTCGTAAACTGTTAAAACGTAGCAGGGTTGTAGCTGAACTTTGTAGATCACCTCTTAAGAAGCTGGATGCTGCGCTGCTACCATTCTTCGCAATAGTCAAGAAGGTGGAAAATGTTATATGGTAGATATTTTTGTGGCATTTTGAGCGCATCCCTCAAAAGGCGGCAGCACTCGTTTGCGCTGTGGTTGGCCGTAGCGGCGACCCCAATCCTGGCAAAACCGAAGGGACTTAAAGCGGGCAAAATGAGTGCATGTCTTGGTAATAAGGAGTAGGAGAAACACTAACTTCCCGGCCCCGTTTTGCCTAAAATATCGCCTTTCCCCATCCTGCACCCGCCATAGGGTGAATGAACATTTTCCACTACGGACTGCTAACCGGAGAGGAGACGAGCAGGTGCAAAAGTTTCCTTTATCTAGCCGACCGGCTCAAATGAGTTTTTACCGATCAGGATACCAGCAAGTTGACCGGGTCTAAAAGGTCTCGCGCCGCTTGTTACTCCTGCACGTGAGCACGGTTGTATTAAATAAGCACCGTGAGTATCACGAGCTGAGTTTGACCTACACAGGTTGCTTTGAATAGCCTTCAATGACAACTTGAGGTTCTCCACTGTTCTTGGTGGAAATCATTGGTAAGACTTGCACTCGGCACCACATGGTATGTTTGATGTCAATCCACGTGACAACTTACCAGTACTGATTGCAGAATATCCATTACTGGAGCCAGTTTTTGAAGGGCTATATTGTTGCCAAAAATTATGACCTACTGCTCACAAAAAGAGACGAAGTGTTATGCTAGACTAAGCTAGCGATCCACTCTGATTTAAGCTAAAGCCAATGCGCAGTTCCGATGCACGAAGTATATTTGAGTCACCCATGGTACCACTGAAGATTTCAAATAAGAAACGTTATCGAGAGAATGAGTTAATTTCGTGTCATTATCTTTAGTAAATATGAACTTCCATACACAATGCCGATCCTCATCAAGCCTCATTTATAATTCACCAAGCACCAGGTACTTCTTTAATCGCACAAGTTGCCACAATGTTGACCTGATAAATTGATTTATCATGGAGCTGTAAATGAGTTCAGAGCACTGTTTCAGCGAATTACATAACGGATGGACCTGTGCCCTCAACTACAATTTTAGGCTCAATGGCCTTATTACACCGAACCCTTGTGTTATACAAAACTGCCTGTCTCGTTAAATGGGCAACTGGTAAGATTTTGGCGCCGTTGAAATTCACCCGAACCTTTTTAACATTCGCAACTGAGGGTTGGTTTCTCCGACTGGTCTGTTGAATTTACCTCCGCCACTACACCCCTCATTTTTATTGAACTTCAAAACTCAACACCCAGAATGTCCCGGATTACTTGACTTGTAGCCCGCGCACACCAGTGACAACCGCTGCGCTCATCTGTAATTTTTATCCCAGTATAATGGATGAGAGTTTACTCTAGGGATGGTAATCTACCTTGATTCAGTAACTGGTCAAAACCCAAGTGCCCGACTCTCCGCTTCCATGAAGACTGACACTGGTTAGTGTTGGCAGCCCCTTACTTATAGTATCCAATTATGCAGCAACCGATTGTGGTGTCATTTTGTCGGAGACCACTTCTTGTTGAGAATAAATCACCCTATCAGGCACCAAAGAGAGTTAATATACAGTTGTAAGGGTTGCACATGTGGGTCACCTTAGGTCAACAGTCACATCCGCGTGGCACGTCTAGTTCAAGCGAAAAAGCAATGATAATGATGAGAGCCTTTTGCCAATTTTGACTGACAGCCGGTCGTTCCCTGGTCGTATTGAGTTTAAGCGCAGTGAGCGCCATTGCACTACCCCGGGTGGATTTGTGTTCGAGCAACCAAGAAGCCAACATAATCACGTCGTTTTCAGCTCTGACAATGAAGGTCTTCGTTGAAGCATCCTGGTAATTTTGGGGATCCAACTCACAATTTAACAGTAGAAATATATAAATTGTTTGTAGAAATGTGCTAAAACCTTATTCTTGAATACTACTAGTATTCGAGGAGTACCAACTGAGTAGCACACAAAAAACCCTAAGATAATGTTTGTCAAGTAAACTAGATTCGTCTGAAAATGGGTATGGGTACAATGACAAGATGTTGAATGTCCTGACGTCGAACACAAAAAGCAGTCCCGGAGTACACAGAAATAGAAACTAGTATAATGGACTGATTTAAAACCACCTTACAAAAGTCAGTATGACTTATTTTAGAACCCTCCAAAAAGCCGAGAACAGAATGCTGTGATTTGAGAATAGCGATTAACCGTTTCCATGGTCACCTATACCAGCTCTCAGCATGTACCGGAAGAGGCCCGTCAGTAAAACCTTCTAAGACATACCACTAAAGAATCTCAAGCTTCCATAGAAATATGCTATCGAATAACTGTGGATAAGAACTTTCAATTGCATTACCCGTCTCGTTGGAATGTGGCATGAAGTTAAGAAAATAGTCCTACTTCGGACGCCTTAGACTGGCATAATATACCTTATGTATCATATAGAACTGACGGGATGCGCACGGTCATATTTTCGCAGTTTTCAAACCCACTTAACTAAAGCTGTGACCGAGATGTGATACCTCTATCACACTTACAGGAGAAAATTCATTAGGAAAAGTACCTATGGGGTTACTAAGATCCCTATGTGCAGAATATGTACTAAATGCGCTACTGATCCATGTGGTGCAGCAGTCAAGGACAGCTTCTTGAAGCCAGTCTTGTGGGAATAGCTTGCTGGTCAATATATCCCTTCTTGCGGTAAGCGCGCTTGTGATACCCTGCACACGCCCGGCGCCCCATCTGGAAGAATGTACAGGTATGTATTTCCCACATTAGTGTGTTGCACCTTCAGCGGTGTATGCAATCATGCTTCGCTATTCAGTATTAACACTAAGGTGAGCAATACGTTCGAACAAGTAAGAGATCCATATTAAGGCCTCCATACTAAATTTTCTTCACCGGGTCTACGACTCACCATTTGCATGTATCATATCAATATCTTGGCGCAATCTCCGAGATCATGATGCAAAAATGGAATGATTTTCTTTCTTCTAGTACAACAGACATTTTACATTTTACATAACTTAGTACGGTTAGTTTATGAAGCGCTAAAGGACTCACAATGTCTCTAGGACACATGATGTGAGTGTCCCACAGGTTTTGGGCGCTATGGGTTTACTGAAAACGAGCAGGCTGCTGATGTTCCGAATGCATACCATCGGGACTTCTAGCGTTGTTTTACTTTGAAGAACAATGTCTTAGCCCTTGTATGCTGCTGGATGATAACAGCATACCATCATAATTACGGTGTGAAAGTTATAGGAGAAGTTGGGACGAGGCTTAGAAAAAAGTCTCATTTGAACACGAATTTGGCATTGACCGGAGACTCAAATAAATCCAGCCAAATCCTTCGTTTAAAGTGGTATTCTTCAAATAAATGTGCTTTACCAGATCGTCTCATGTTTCACTGATACGACATTCCAGATATCGCAATACATTGTCTGGTCGTAAAATGGTAGTCATAAAGTTGCTGAAAACCTTTCGACAGTGCACGACCGGTTTCGCCGTTCTTGGGGCTCATCAATTAATTCTGGAGTTTCCGTTAACCTTATGTTCGACTTGTCCCGAAAGTGGACAGCATTTTTTTGTAGTGAACTTTTTCGACAGATTCAGCTGGATGCAGTTGAATCTCCTGTCAAACAAATTAGTGTGCAAGTGATACCATTTGCTGAATTCTGCACAATTCGGGTACAAGTCGAACACAATGTTAGTGGAAGCTTGGGGACTGCGCCTACCTGACGAGCCTCAAGAATGACGAAACCGATCGTGAACAGACGAAGATTTCTCAGCAACTTTATGAATACTGTGTTACGTCTATATTTGGTTGAGGCTCTTCATAAGAGTTATAGCCCTATTTAAACCTCTACAGAGTATCACTGCAATTTGTTGTCATCACCGGCAGCTGGTGTCGCATCCGAGCTTAATTTTTTTTATTGTTTGCTAGATGCTCACACTTAGGAGTGGACACTATGACGGTTGCACATTTTCTCGATCGCTGTGAATGCAAATTAGCATATTGGCGTGATACTAAACCGTTCAGATTTAGACAACTTCGCCTAGAAATGTTGGCAGGTACATAGAACAGACCACGCACTTCACTGGTCCCGTGAATTTAGCAAATTTTTTTCTGGCGTATCACTCGTTCTAAAAGATCTGCAAAATCTTACAGTTAAAGCAGCGTGTAGCTGTAAAACACCACCAAAGCTTTCACCGCCTTGTGTTCTTGCAATAGCTTCCATCGGTCCAAGGTTCTACGACTGTAATTCTGAAGATGGCAAAATCGGTTGGGTTGAGAAATGTCTACAAATGATGGTGCCATTCCGCTCTCAGGTAAGCTGTACTCTCACAACCACTGTTGATCTCTGAGAACTGAACCCTCTACTCAAGAAACTTACAGGATGGAACTTATTAGCCGCGCAACATGAAAAAAATGACAGGCACGACAGTCATGCGGGATGTTAGATGGGCAATTTGTACGCCCCATTCAACGTCACCATAGTGTGTGGTGCCCCAGGACAATGAATCGAATTTATCATATCACAAGACATTCTTAATTGGTCGCTGACCTGTTCTCTGAGCTGAGCAATTTGATTGCAAACGTTTCATCACCATCGTTGTGCCTACACAACCACCAACCCATCGCTTCGCACCTCTACGCTCCCCAACAACGCACCGATGATATCATATCGATTGGTGAAGAAACGTTTGCCCAGCTCAGCGAACAAGCCAATAACCATCTAGGCTACCTATGCTACCAACATTTTCCTCTTTAGAAAACATTCCTAATTACCGGTCAACCTCCAGTCCGAGTTTAAGGTGTCTCATCACTAATACCCAGTCAATTCTCCACGACGGGGTTCATAGTTAGGGTGCGTTTGTCGCTCATGTGCCAACCACTCACTGTGCTTGGGAGCTTCTCAAAAGGTGCGCATTAAGCCATCAGAATGATGGGTATGCTATGTGTGCCGACCATAAACTTTTTCCAACGAAAATGGGGCAAATTTACCGGTGATGAAAATCTCCATTCATGTTTTGCCCCCAGTATTCCCTAAAATAATCTCCTCAAGAGGTGATGCATGACGGATTGGCCGATGCCCATGTCGTAGGTCAACGAGAAGGTACACAGCGTGCACCGCGGTTTGAAATGTAATATTCTAACAGAAAGTTTTTCTGGGACAATTCATACCATTTTGCATCAGCTTCCAAAACGTCCAAAAGCTTTTGGAATAAGACTTGACTAAATTCATTATCACTGCTTGCAAAAACTACAAATCGACCACACTGGCTACTGATTTAGAACAGATTTTACATCTCCCAAACTCGTTATATGTTATAAAAGAACCGACCGTGTAACGGGGGATGAAGTCAGTGTGTGATTCCATAAGCCTATGATGGTAGACCATTTGCCAAGTTGTATGAAGCAGAAGTTCTCGCTTCTGATGAGAATGCCCAATATTTCGGCAGTTAATATCAGTTGTTTATCTCACCATTTACTTGTCTGTTTATTGGAAAGTGGTGATAAAATGACCTGGCACACGTGTCTTCTAAAGCGGACGGTAGGAATTAGCCAGCAGAATAGACTCCTGTTCAATACAAGATAACGCATATCTTGCATTCCGTCTAAACATGCGACGCACTACCTGTGACGCATTCTGCGTCCCTCACTCGGTCCAGAAGACTCCCCACCACAGCAATACAACGCATAATCAACTTGTAAAATTCGTTTAGGAAATAGTTGGTTGGAGATGCGGGTTAGGTTTGCATACCATGTCTCTACATGAGCAAAGGCCGGATGTTGAACTTCTTGGTGAAACCGGAACAGCCAACCTTGAGTTCTTGAGGGGTCCAACTCAGAAAGGCCTGCTGTAGCGTAAACGAGTGAAATAATGTTAAAATTCCTCTTGTGTATTAAACCAGTAAGTGCAGTTTTTGCATTAGGGCAAAATACTAAACTGCTGAGCATCCACGTGAGCCACCAGAAGATGCAACATTTTAGCACTAATATTATGATTGGGACAAAGCCGTTTAGGAGTATTCTTGTGTAGCAGGATAGCCGTCGCAGTGCTTGATTTCCTTGGAATACGGATTATCGCTCTAGACTTCCTTATCCAGCAGATTTGACACTTTCAGCATCCAAATTTTGGGACGAATTATAGGCTCTTTTGACCTTGTGGAACCCAGTAGAGCCGAAAATTCCACACGGATTCTCCACAATTAGTTCCATAAATGGGGTCATCGAAAAGCTATAAAATTTGAAATGACCTGAAACGCGAAAATCTGTGGCTTAGTTGCCCGTAATCACAGAAAATGAGACTGACTGGTCTCCCCGTACTAATAATTATAAATGGACTTGTCGCGCCTGTGTTGCATCTGCTATACACTTTACTTTGATCACCCCATGTTTTCCTTCTATTTTAGTCTTCATTCTTTTGTTGGGTTCACATTTTTATTTCGCGCTTCTTGTGGATTTATTACTAGCTCATGGATATGTGCAGTCAAGCCGATGTAGTGGATGAGGCACAAAAACAAAGCAACAGAGGGGTTTAGGAAAAAAGAGGGTGGAAAGACGAAAATGGCGTAGGAGCTCTTGAGAATATGTTTCATCTCCCGATATTTTAATTTTTCCCCTGAGTAGTACCTGATTTACCTTTTAATAATTACTTTTGTTATCTTTCGTTCTGGCAAAGACAAGCAAGATCAAGAAGGAACAAAACATGGGACTTGAAGATCGTTGTCAGAGACCCCAAAATTTGAGGTGTCAGCAGAGGAACCAGTATGCGGCATCATACTTCGTTTTATTTTCCATTGGTACGATCAAATGCGTTGCCAACAGAATAATTTAAAGCCATGAAGCAGCAAGGTAGTACAGGTTTTCGTCTAGTATTTCCACTGAGGCTCACCTTTTTTAGTATGCTCGTTGAAAAAATCGATGTCCATTTGACCTTGTTATATTGTTTAAATGGCGGCTTGGCTTTTGATCAGAATACTCAAGTTTCAGTTGCAACTGTTGTGTCTCTCCGGGGTTACCGATCTAATAGGGTACACTTCTCAGTCTAGGGTTTGGAACCGCAGTGGATCTGTCCAATGAGGTTGTGTAAGGTTTCTTATTTATTTTAGTGCAAGCTCAGAACAGCCACAAACAATTTAGCACGACATCACCTATACATGATTTTTTACAAGAACTGTTACAGTTGTGTACCAGCACGTCTGATGAAAAGCTGGCCAGTTATCGGTACGCCTGACTAAATTTCTACACTTACCGTTGCGAGGTTGCCGAGGGCAGCAGGCGGCTTGTATTTCTATACCAGGACCAAAGCAACACAACTGCTTGATAATTTATAACTATTTTGGTGGCGGTAGATATTTGGCACCAGAAAGTCCAATCTTCTACAGCTAAGTTTGGCTTTTCCAGAGTAAATTTTACAAACCAACTTATTTATTTTATTTTAGGACTACACGGTACACTGCATTATCCAAGACACGAATTAAATGAAGCCCTAAGGGGATCCATATCACATTTACTTTTAGCAAGGAGGATTCTAACCGCAGGTAACTCTGCTGATGCACCATTTAGCATAAGGAGAACAAGAAATTCCAGTGGGCGTATTTGCAAATGATACATTTTGCTTATATTTTCACAAAGCGTTGAAATCCCAAGATACATGACATTGCTCTCCGTCCATGTTGTCCCACAAATATTTGCTCATTAGGTCAATGATTACATGAATACTTTCGTCTACCTCGGGTTAGTAACCTCAGCTACGGCTGTAGTTACATCGGTGAAAAATCACATCACAAACGATTGCGGTTAAAAGTACCCTGATTTCGATGAAGAAAGAAAGGAGCTGTACCAAAGTTATTCATTTTAGTCTCAGGCATCCGAAAATGTGTCTACTTTTATTCTTATCAACTACTTGTACCTCAAGCAACAAAGTACAAAATTTTCAGGACTCCTGGAATATTCTCTAGACCGCTTTGTGTCTGGAAATGCATCTGCGCTTATTTCAACGAAGCCCCATTGTGCTAAAATAACCGTGCTACAAGCGTACCACCACAACTTCAGAGGAATGTTTACAGCGTGTTGAAATGTGTCCATTTTACTGCCCAATGTCCCAGCTGTAACACTCAAGCACATGTGATGCATCATACCATTACCTTGGTGCATTAAATGCTTCTAAACAGTGAATAAAATTAGCTGTCTGATATTGAAAGCTGGCAGCAGAGGAGTTCTTTGTGAACGCCGGACAGTCTGTTCTCCGAAGTTTGAATTATTTTTTACCAACTCATGTTGGGCGTTGCGAAGAATATCCTCATTGAAAAGGTGCTAAGTAGTAGCTTCAGCCGGCTTACATAAACGACCTACCTCAACGGATGTTATGAATCTTCTAAGGCCGATATTTACATTAGTCATGATCCAAAAATGCTACGTTTCGAAGCCAAAGTGCTCAAAAACCGAATGTATCAATGGATTCCTCTAAATGAACAAATCACTATTACCTTCCCATTTGCAAAAATAGACAATGAATGGTGTTAACGGATACAGTCAGCAACATCTCAGCCGTTTCATTCTCATCAGCTTCTTCTTACGGCAGAATATCTTGTGCTGGACCTGCCTTTGGGGAAATCGTGCGGCCGAGAACTTGAAACTGACGGATTATGCTTCAAAGATGTATGAGGTTTTTTACCTGAAAAGAAACGGATGCTTTTGATTGAAAAAAACCGCTTTAAGGCGAGTTAAATTGCTACCACACTCCCAAGTATAGAAAGTCACCTGGAATGTCACGGTTTTGGTTCGTGTGGTGAGACTTATCGCTGCTATTCGGTGTCCCCAGAAGAGGCGACTATCGCGCAGCGGTAACTCATTCTTCCGGGTTCCGAGGTAACTTAGGTGCTCTTGGAGAGGAGTTCTTCAAGAACCGTCTGGTCGTTGACAAAAGTAGACCATAGGGTGTTGCATCACCTTAACCAACGCTGGCAGTTTGGCTTTCCCATCCGCATTATGTTAAAAGGTTAATCGACTGGGGTCGTCTGTTAGTGTATCGCTTGCACGCATCGCGCAGTGGTGAGTAAGAACAAGAATAATACCCATGGTTGCTTAGACACTGGACGCATGGACTAGGTTTCATTTCCATCGCCGGAGAAGGCCAAAGACAAATGTGATCGGTGAAAATTCCCCCCAAAGTATTGATGAAAGCCTCTGACTCTGGCCGAATACCGCATCTTGTGTCGGCTTTGATCGACTGAAAAATTCTGCCTTTCTCCATCGTTGAACAACTGTGCCAAAATTTGGTTTGTTTTCTGATTACATGGAACCTAAAACTATCTTCTGTTCCTACATTTGCGGACTAGAATACGTTGGAATTTCAGTTACTGATGGTGATGGTGTTGTACTTCCTGTTGATATGTTGCCACGCAGGTTTTCACGCGTACGGTTGCCATAACAGCAGTTTTACAGAATTCCGACGGCGCTGTGATAATGCTATCAACCTGGACGTAGTAAACAGTGGATTTCCTCTTGTTACGGTTTAGTAACAGAGAACAGCCGGTGCATTTGGCCCCAGATACAGTGAAATGATGATATTATTGGGTGGACAGTGAGCAAGATAGGGATTAACCAGAATCACAGGTGTTTTCCTTGCCCATAGTTACCAAGCCCTTGCTTGGCAAAGCGGCCTCGCCTTGTGGATTATAGCCAGAATAACCACGACGTACGTACATGGTCATACGAAGAATGCAGCTCCGAAGAATGTTTCAGTACAATAATCCGTTCGAAAAACTACTTTTGGCTTGTTCATTTGACTGATTGCAAGTCCAATAACTCAAATTTTATGAGTATCTGCGTTCGGTAATTATAGACCAAGGGTTTACTTTATATAAGAGGAAGTTTCCAAGCACTGTTCTGCAAAAAAGCTTCATCCCCCCTCTAACCGTTTTCGACATTGAAGGAATTTCGGCTTGCAGCCAGAGACCGGCTCTGAAGAAATAGATTGATCTGTGAATCTTCGTTTTTCGTCAGTGAAATGGGCCGAATAGTGTTTCAAAGGACATGGAGGTATAACAGTCTCATATGTGCAATATAGGCAAATGATTCTACATGGGTCTTTCGTTAATTTTTAGCAAACACGATGAGAGGGAATTTTTAACCCTGGGTTCGGCAGCTTTCACGTAGTGACTTGGTTCGGAAGACAACGCAAGGAGAAAATCGTGACTGATAACCACAACAAGTATTAGCAGCCAAGCTGGAGATAAAAACTGGAAGGAAAGCCGAAAACTGTTAACTATTCAGAGTCACGAAGATACCATACAGCTAGATCTCTCTGCGTTCAGAATTCTGCATTAATTCAGAGATAGTGGCGCATTGCTGCAATTCGTACTGAATTGTAAACACGTCAACATAGTATTTCTGATTCTTGGGTAATAAACCTTCTGCTAGTGGCATTAAGAGTTACCTGGAACGATTGCAAATTTCACGAGTGACGAGTGAAGATTTTCCAGGTGAGAATACTGCATTCCTAGTCCCTTTGGAAAAGATAATTAAGCTCTTTCGAAGCACCTTGTGAACCCAAACTCCCCAATAATCGTGGAGTACACGAAACCAAAAGTGGCTTTGACGTGGCGTGTCAAACCTACAGCTTTATAGGCAGACCAACTTGTTGAATTTTACCTGTTCGTACGCGCGCAGCACCTAGATATACGAGGATTTAGTTCCCAGTTGCAAATATAAGTCGCAGAATACAAACTTGATGACAAACTTGATGTGTGGCTGAGAGATCAACTCACTACCAGCATTAACAGTATACCACTACAACTTCGGCAACGCCTTCTTGGTGCTGCCACCTTTCAGTCTGCCAGGACCCACTTCTAGCGAGTTCAAGATGAATTTACCACAATCATAAATGACAGAGGTGAAACCCGCGCTTTTCAATAAAACTGAATTTGGTCATCCAGGTTAACGGCGGCAAACTGAACCAACCCGAAAAACCGAACAGTCCTGCGCCGAACATAACAGCCTATGTCATGAAAGTTCCTCTTCGCGTGGCAAACTACCCTGGCAGTATGCATGCAGGTATGGGATTCCCAAATGTCATCAGTGCGGTAAACCGAATAACAAGCAAATAGTCGTACATGCAACAAACTCTATCCACTAACGGTAATGATCGCGCTGTTTTCTCTTAATTTAGCAGATGGTTTAGGCAACATACCCACTCCTATTTATGTTGCCATCTGAATGAATCCTCATCAGCTCAACAAGTCGTCTGGTTGCTACTGAGTCAAACTCAACACCAGTAAAATTCCGGCGAGACTCGAGGAAAAAGTTCTACACGGCAAAGTCTGTGTGGTCGATTGTAAGTCAGCAAAAACGTGCTGAGCGAAGGTAGGCTACCCAATTTAAACAAATCGGATATGTGAAAGTAGAGTCATCCGTATCAGTGATGTCCCAAATAACTCCATCACCACCAACAACGGATGAGACAGAGACTCGTAAAAGGCTTCATGAAAACAGATGAGACACGACGGGCGCAATGTAAACTAACCTAGCAGTTGTCAGTCAGTGTAACGAATGGGCGCGCCATAATAAGAGAGAAGGTGTAAGTTCAGACTTAAAATAGAGTGCCAGGCTGGCTAAACGCGGTCGACATTCAGAGGACAAACAGCATAACTACAACCGGAACTTATGGAGGGAACGGAGTAAAACAAGCGGCAGCCACTAACAAGATCTGCTCATGAATATAGGTGTTCTCAGAGTTGGAGTATTATACCAACACATGAACCCACAAAAATGCCACCAACGCTATTCCCGTAAGCAAAGCCGGTAATGGTTCTACAAGAAGATTGTGGTTCACTTAACTTTGTTTACCAACACCTCGTCTTCAAGATTACTTCACAAACCATCAGCCGTGTGTCAGACCTACATGGAGTGCCGAAATTCTTTGGTGTATGAGTCTGTAGTGATTCCCACGGGCCTGACCACCTATGACTCGGCCATGAAAGTGATAAATCTCTAGTGTGTCGTTTTCTATGAATGTTCACAACCGGTTATCCTAGCCACAACTATCCGGGATAAGTCCGCTGAAGTCGACGATTCACGAGAATAACTGAATTTTGCTGCAATCACAAAAGCCACTGCACCCGATGAATCCATTCGTCTTCCCCATAAGTTATGCTTTCCTGCAGCTATGCCTGGATGGAACGGCGTGCCGATTCCTTCAGCTTTTGGCCTATTCGGTGCTATCCCAATGACAGCACCCAGAAAACCTTTATTCAGATCTATTTCCGTACAAATAAATTGTCATCTACAATTGAATAGGTCTTGCAATAAGCTCCGGCGTCAATAAACCTCTGAAAAAGGTATCCCGAGTTAGGAGCATGACCCTGGCTCAGGTGAAAGGCTTCAACCTGCAGGCATACAGGGGAGTAGGGATACCGCTTGCGGCCTTTTTTGCTTTACTGATCATTAGTGGAACAAAGAAAATGACTCCGTAGATCCACCTGCGTCTTTGACATTAATTCTTTGGATAGCCCTAACAGTGACATACAACTGAAAATCTGTGAGTTAGGTTTCCCGGGTTGAATTCCTAGTTCCGCTCCACGATGTCTCACTGGCTTAAGCGCGAGAGTCATTTAAACCTTTACCGTCAACGCCCACCAATCCGTCGTTGCTGAGTGGGCTCAGTCTGAATAACGTAATAATATAGGGCTGCCCGCGCAGACCTCATAAGGTAAATGAATCACTTAGGATTTTAAGACGATTGGTTCATAAAACACAGTGGAATTCAATGCAACACTGCACCTCCTTCCAGATATTGATATACACCACAGCGAGGAACGTGATGTAGCTTTCTATCCCAGAAACGATCGACCTGATTGCCCCAGAAAATGAGCTCACAAAAAATCAAGCCAAAAACGTGGGCGTAACCGTGGTAACCGTGGCGTAACCCACCGGCTGGAAGGCTCTTGGGTCGGATATTGTAATTAATGATTGGTTTGAAAAACCTTAAACGTCTACTCATGGATGGACTTGAATGAATCCAGAAAAGGCTCCATAAGGGCTTGGCAAACAATCGGTAGTTCTTTATTTGGGCAACGTTTCGCTTTTGACACAAAAGCTTCATCAGTCCAAGTGAGCAGGTCACCAAGTTGGCGAGGTTTTAAGGCAGACGGAGAACCACATAAGCGCACTAGATCAGTGTTGAGTGTCAATCGACGTTGCCCAAATGAGAAAATATCGATTGTTTACCAAGCCCTTCTGAAACGATGACTTCTCAATCCGTTCCAAACTTTTTTCAATTGATTGAAAACAACTACAGACCATGTGTTCGCAAACTGTCAAGTGACTAGGTTCGGTTGGCAAGGCTAGAAGCAAACTGGGAGGACCACCGCATACTCAATAAAAGATGCTTGAAGCACAACCTAATCCCAACATATTTACTGGTTAAGCCACCGGAAGCGTCACTCGCTTCTGTCCGAATAGCATTGTCAGCGGCCAAGTCATTCCTCAAACAGAGGATATACTTGACTACTAGGGGTTTATCTTATATCCGTCACCAAGCATGTCGGCTCAACCAAGATCTTCAGACCGTGCTCTCGTCCGCGAACTTCCAGTTACTCCAAACCAGAGCGACAGAAGTGAAAGCCATCCAAGGACAACACTGCAAAGAGAGACAAATCCGTCAGTTCGAAAAGTTACTTTCTAAGACTCAGATTTCTTGTGAGCTTATGACTAAGCCTGAACCCACTACTGGCTATTGTAGCGTGGTAAATTTATCAAACAGACCGCTAAGTGAGGGAGAGCGTTGTCTGTTAGAGAAGGGCTTGAATTCTGCAGTAAGCAAAAGGGTAATAAGGGCGGAAGAAATAATCCCTAGCGTTGATACTGTGTTTCAAAAACTTCCGCTAATGGAAGCGGAGAAGCTACGGGTACAGCTGGTCACAGTCCTTAAGTCCCAGCAGCCAGGAGCTACAAATATTAGACCAACAGAGCAAAGAGCATTGAACACCCTAAAACAAGTGGAAAACATAGTGATTACAAAAGCGCATAAGGGTAAGGCCATTATTGTCGTGAACAAGAGTGATTATCTACAGGTCAAGCAACATCTAGCTCAGGGTTATTAGCGGCAGATCAATAGTGGAAATATTACATCCATAATGAATAACAGTAAAGCTGAAATTGGCAGGTATTTGCGGTTCGTAATAAACCACTTCGGGCAAGCTAATTGGTATCGATTGTACCCCAGAGGCGCAATCTAACCACGGCTTCACGGCCTACCGAAAATCCATAAACTAGATGTCCCGGTGAGACCCATAGCAGACGGAAAAGGTTCCCCACCCCATGAACTGGCCAGATTCTTGGCAGGTATTCAAAAATCCCTCACCGGAAAATCTACTACTTACATTAAGAATCCATATGACTGCCAACAAAGGGCTCTCCAATATCCCCGGTTTTGACAAATAAATCTATGGAAGATTTTCAACAGAAAGCTTCAGCCTGATTCCCATACCCACCCAAGCACCCTAAAGTGAAAGATTAGGAACTAATTTGACCCCCCCCCACCCCCAACTCATCAGAGCAAGATTTTGGCAACCACACTAACCGACAAGAGCCGTTAATTGACACTCAACACTGATTTAGTGCGCTAATATGAAGATGTCTTACCGACTGGTTCTCCGTCTTCCTTAAAACCTGGCCAACTTGGTGACCTGCTCACTTGGCCTGATAAGGCCTATGTCAAAAGCGAAACTTTGCCCAAGTAATGAACTGTCGATTGTTTACCAAACCCTTCTGAAACAATGACTTCTCAATCGGTTTCAAACTTTTTTCAATTGATTGGAATCCAGCAGAGTATAGATTTCTAAATGTAAGTGGGGGGCAACCGGATGAGATGACGGCAAGCAAGCAGGAAATAAATGTATTTTCTGCGGTCAAGATGAGTGTGCTGGAATGACAACTCAGGATAGTTGCCCAGGATGATGTGTTTTTGAGGTCACAGGCTCTGATCGTCATGGTTGATTGACACCTTTCAAAATGTGATCAACTTACAAGAAGTTTCTGTGAAGGCGGCGATATCAGGTTGAAAATTGAGGGTCATAAGTCTGCGTTTGTAAGTTAGGCTATATAGAACCAGATCAACTTTGTAGCCAATCTCTGTTATTGTCCAAGTAAGTTTTGAATCCGTTTTAGCCACTGGCTTAGACCTGAGCAGTTATCCGAGTGAGGGCTAATATATGCCTTCAGCAATCGGGGAAACACATACCTGTCAAAAGTTCCAAACGTTCTTCTGGGGACAGTGGAAATGACAATGGTTTGGAGACAATTTTAGAAACAGCGATGAACTTGCTAAACTAAGACTATGAGATCGCGCTCTTCAGTGTATGGGTTCGCCTTCGAAAAAGGAGGACCAAAGATGTGGGTGAAGTAAGGATTTTTTTGAACACTGAAGAGTGGTCGACTTTTACTGACCGTCGGTAATAGAGTGCTATTCTCAATTGTCCGAATCGGTCTCCAGATTTTGGCGTCATCAACGGACATACATTATACCTTTGTCGGCAGGTCGCTAATGAAAAAGTGAAGATGAGGTTCTAGGAGTCAGTCCATTGGAACTCCACAGGTGACCAAAATATGGTCGCAGAGGATATCATTTAATCGGATGTCCAGGTTTCGACGTTGGAGATAGCCTTTTATCCAACTCAAGAGGGACGAAGGTTCCCCGTTCTGCTGCAACTTCAGGAGTAATACTGCACGGCCAACACAGTAGAAGGCCTTATAGAAGACCACCGTTTACCACGGTCCTCTACTAGTCCCTCGTGACTAGGGTTGGTTGTACACGCGGACGACAAAGGCCTTGTTGTAATGGTGGTAGGATTCGGTCTGCCCAATAATACTTTGAGAGTTCATCAACCGTTACGGACTATATGACCTTTGACAGAACAGAAAGAAGAGTCACTGGCCGGTAATACACTCGATGGGAATGACATCTTCCTCTAAATACCGGTGTGCTTATTTCCTGTTTCTACACCATCGGCACATTTCCGTGAAATCATGCAGCTAGAAATCCTCATAGCTCGTCCGAACTTTCTGACGAAGACTGCAGCCATAGAGATCTACTGATTCTCAGCTCCATTATTAATTTTGTGGCGTAAAGCGAGTGCCCAGGTGACCTTGAACATTCACTTCGAACCGTGTAAAAACCAGCCTGGTGAAAGATTTCCGAGGGCTTTGGCAGCCTCGGAAGGAGTGGACGCGATACCGGCACCGGATTTCTTATTTACTTTTCTTTGAACACGGACATGTTTGAACAACAGTCCGGGATCTTCTGAAAATCGCACCGTTAGTGATCTTTTATCGGTTCCGAGCCCAATTCGGAATTCAGAAAGGCTGCGTAGTCAACCCAGGAAAATTCACCCAAGGTAGTCCTATAAAAATTCCGAACATGGCTTTGCTTGTGCGGCAACTTCCGTCAACCTCTGCTTCAGAGAAACCCACCGGGTTTCTGGGTGGACTTCGGCTTGGGTTCTGACAGGGATGAAATCAGCTTAGGTATCCAACCAACAAATTAGGTCCGCACCTGACCTAAAAGATGGCCCTCAAACATCGCTAATCAGTTCGCGCTCATGAGATGCCTGAGGTAATCATAATGTGTAACTGCTCGGACTGCTGAAGGTACAATGACCCTGTCGGCCACTGTGCTCCGGCCGTGAAATTATGTTAATGCCTTCAAACATAAGTTCCTCATCGGTGAGTATAAAGTCCAAAATTTGAGGAGCATTCAAAACGCTGAATCTCGTCAGTACTGTGACATTATTTTAGAGATGCGTATCAGCCTCATCATCATCACAGAACACTAGTACTTCACTGCCGTACAACGATGACGATTTATTTGAATAAAGCCTTAGAGTGAAAGGAAAAAAATTGAGTTGACCTATCAAAAGGTCCTCCAACACTCAGTCACACAATCTGGGTAGAAACTGACAGAATGAGCGCCAGTGTCCCCAATTAAACACAGAGAGGGTCACTTGGGGCCCATCTTAGAAGCACCAACAGCATGCAGACTCTCTGTAACTTCGTTCATTTCTTTTTTCCATATTATATTCTGTTCAGTTCCAGGTTTCTACCAATCCGAATTAGGCACGGAGAGCAACGTTCTTCCCGGCAAACCGGTAACTCGACATACTTAACACGTGAACCATCCAACCTAGCCTGTGGTGCTGGACGCACCTTTTAAGTACTTTGTGATTCATCAACGACCCGCGTTCGCTGTTCCAGCATATTCCAGCTATAGTTCTGAGACAGTAGAAGTCAAATATTTGATGTTGTAGATCCTACAACCGAAGCAACAGAGTCTGAATGCCGTACAACAATACAGTCACAACATAGTCTCATGTGTCCTTTGGGACGCAATGGTAGCTTTTTGACACCACAAGCGACGCAAATTGGTCAAAACAATTTTGGCCGTTGAAATTCGTGTGCTGATTTCGACTGACACACTGTTGTCAACCCCCCATCCAGATACGTATACTTTTGCACAACTTCCAGTGTCACTCCTTCGAAATCTCAGGCACGCTCAGAGACTGCGTGTTCCAAAGCATAACTTTGCACTTTTGAGTTGAAAGAGTGAACGACCTTGCTGCATCCGACTATTGCTCTCCTTCCGAAATGAGAAGAATGTCAATTGGACATTACCGGCCGACAGGGTTATCCTCGGAGAGATCTGAATACTGGGGTTATCAAGAACCTCCAGATTTCGTCTCATTACCTCATCAACAAACAAAATATAAAAAAAATTGAGAGTGAACAAAACTACGGGGCATCACTGAGTAGGAGAGCATTTGGGGAGTTCCTCATGCAATTAAAAGGCGCCAGAGGTATACAAATCTATATAGCGAATCGGACTGAACAAGTACAGGCATGTAACAACGATAATGCCTCAGCTCAGTTCTCGGTCTGAACCTTCCAAACCAGTGTTCCCGTCAAAACAACCACCAAAGGTACACAACGTGTATTAAATGCCAAAAACTGGGTCGAAAACTCATGTACATCGTGTCGTATGTAGTGCAAGAGGTGACAACATTCGGGAAATTCTAACGCCTTCTGGATGCCTTACCGGCAGCCCGTATTCGGCGGATACTGGATCATGGTTGGCAGTTGGCTCCACACTTTCCGCCAATCAGAGCTCGCCTTGATGCTAGACCAGAGGGCGGCCCGGTCTTATGGAAAATAGAGTGCGGAGTATGCTTCTTGGCTGTATCAGAGCCTAACTGCAAGTGGTAAAGCGGTTTCGGTGAGGGACTCCACCTAACACCTCCCCTTTGAAGTGTGTTGACGTAGCTTTGAAGTCAGGGGGTGCACTTGCGGTGGCTTGCGGATGCTGTCTGTCCGGCATCGCGGTCGTAAACCATGCTCGGGCTGGGTCTCCGACGGAGTGGGGCAGCGGGGCCAAGATCAAATGTATCCAGAAGAATCGCTAAACTCCTCTCACTTGGCCCAGAGGACAGGATATGTGTACTTGTATGCCTGATTTGGTGCGTGTGACGGACCCATCTGACTGGGCCAACTTGAATCTCATACAGGGTTCTACTGCACCGGCGAAAGATGTGTCCTGGAAACCACTTAGGATGTCTGTCATTGTAATCGCGAATCAACACCCTCTGGCCTTCGCTGAATCGGTGTGCGCTTGCGTCGTGATGCCGGTTGAACCGTTCATCCATTTTGGTGTTGCGGTGACGCAACTGCCTTTCCTGTGGCCGAATAGTGTTATGCGGTGTCCGAAGCTTCCGTCGGAGCAGGGCCTATGCTGGTGACACTCCATCAGGCGAATTGGGGTTTGGGATCGCCCAATATACCAGCAGGATACTTCGCAAACTGAGCCAACTTTCAAGGTAAAAAAACCGCTGATTCGTATGGAACTACCAGTTTGCCAAAATATCACAAATCCAAAATGTTGCAAAGTTTAGCAGTCCAGGGTATTCTTAATATCGGAGGTAAATTTCATTTAATATCTGACGGAAATTCCACCGAGGTGGATACTTGACTATCTTTAATTCCCGTTCTACTTGTTCGATGTGAGCAATTAAAAGAGTTGGTTCGCCGAAGTTCGGCACGACACCGTTGTTTGCGGAGCTCGACTTGCATCGAGCATAATATTTGAGGAAAACCTGATGCACTGTGCAAAATGGACTCCTCTGTGCATCACTGTGAATCGTTTGCGCTATCAGGTATGCGCAACTATTCAGGATATCCGGCTTTCGCCCATAATTTAAATACAAGTTGCAGCCAATCTGCTGAAGGATTTTCTCTACTAGAAAGCATACCCTAATCCGACAGTCGTTCATCGTCATAACCGTATGCGTTTCCTTTTACCTTAGCTGCTTATCACAACTGCTAGGCCTGTACCTATGCGCGCCGCTGATTGTGAGGTCATAACTATGCGCGTTAGCCTAATATGGTGGCCGACGACTGCTTTTCATCGTCACAACCGTATGCGTTTTCGATCCGCCATGCCTGCTATGACTTTAGCGGCGCACCATTTGGCTAATGCAAGTCCCTCATATTCACATGTGGCCACACCCGTTCGCTTCGATCGCGTATCGCCATTCCATACTACATCCACCTGTGTGTCGATTATCGTTTCTAAGATCGGGTACTGTCGTGTCGCTACAATAGTTAAAAATTGCAACCACCCCCGAATGTCTTCTATTTTATGCCGCAGTCCACTTACTACCCTAGCGCTCCCTATTAAACCGTTTTTACCCTTTTCTCATTTCGAGTCCTCAATGTAGATATGGCTGTCTTATTGCCTCGTCTGAACGACAGCCACGAATCACTCTGAGAACTCGATTAACCTAAGAATATGATTGCACCATACTGGTCCTGCTTTGTCATGATTTCTTCGCCAATCCCAATTACCCTAACAATCCCGACTTACTCAAGACGTTCAGGTACGGAGATATCTACGGTCCCAAGTAGACGTCGCGATGACGGTGCCGCGACTGCCATATGAACTCTGACGGCATGCTCGTAGTTCACATCTCTACTACTTCCTACCGAGTGTGCTACACGCGCCCACAAGGCCGTCTCGATCCGCTGAAATTGTGCCAGAACTACCAAATACTTGCCACCGTGTTGCACTGGTTCTGCTCAAAAATCCACTAATTCTTCCCATGACAGTATCAAGGAGTCATTGTACTAATGAGGATAGAAAATCGCCGGGTACTCAGTGCAGCGTGTTCCGACTTTCAAAAATCTACCAAACTTACTAGCTGCGATGGATTGCTTGGTTTTGTCTGCCGGGACGCCTGCTGCAACGATAAAAAACTTTCTCATACATAAGTCGCGAGTGGCCGCTTCACAAGGCAACCAGTTGAGCTGTTGTTGAGAATGTACAGGGGTACTCTGTCAATCAGCTCGCGAAGCTCCAATGCGAACGTATGGTTAGGGATGGCTTTGCGTAGAAGAGGGGCATCTAAGTCTCAACACAAGAACATGTGTATTGCACTGAAATGCGAACGAAATTACCACAGAAGTTCTACACTGGCGTTCAACGTCGACGTCGGGGTTTTGTTAACGTTTGCAAGTAGTTTATTGCGTTACAGTCTTAGGCGACTGAAGAGCATATCCTCACAAAATCATCGGCGACCTCACATTCTACTCCGTGCCGGAGGTAGATTACTGCACCCCCACCTCATTATAGCAACTCCGTCGCATAAATTAGCCAAAAGATGTGATCAAAATACTAATAATTTTCCAGTAGGCCTTGAGCGCGAGTGTACACTACAGAAGAGAGTGGGTTTCACTCTAAGAGCTGCTTGCCCGGAATGGACCGGCAGGGGGTAGTTTTCCATCTGTTATGGAAGATTATCCACGTTTGTGTATACGCCAGGCGTACGCTGTGGCTTTCCATGTGCGTATTCGGGAAAATGATTAGCATTGCCAGATGTCAGGATGGATTTCATTTGGCGTTTAGTTGGAGCAGGTGGGCATCTGGAACGTTTGCTGCCATGCTCTCCGACCAGATCAGTGCCTTCAAAATTCGAGAACCAGAGCCCTTGTACCTCTATGAGAATTGAAAACCTATAACTTCGGTGGTTGGCATGGCCTTCAGTTCGACAATTTCCTAGATGGAACGCCTTTCCTTGCAGTCGTGTTGACAGCGTCTAGGTGTACGTTGAGTTCTGGGAAGCCATGGAGGAACATCGCTGGTTGGATCTTGCTTCTGTCTTTCTCCGAAGACGTCTACGTTCTGAATTAGATACCTTACGGACCGTTGCAGAAAGTTCTCAATAGGTTTATATGCAGCGCTTATTAGCGAGCCTGCACCTCCAAACTTGTGAATCTACTCTAAATATATGTACTTGCCGCTTTCAGTTTCCGTAAATCCAGTTGGTAGCACCTTCATAGTTGCGTTTGTCTGTTTTTGCTTTTACCTTTGGCCCGCCGTAGCCGACAATAGGAAACAAATACTCGAAAGAACAGAACACTATTGATGACCCTGATGATGAGTGAACATGCGCTCACTTAGCCTGTCTGATGCTGTCATCTCCATTTGCCGTTGGGGCAGCTACTTGGAAGAGATCCTGTCTGTTTCTCGCTATCTATCTTTGAAGTACAAACAGAAAGGCAAAAAGTCCTAGACATAAAAAACTTAGCCCTTTGTTCGTTTAAGGCGCTTAAACAGGAGACACTGGAATTTTTTTCTCAAATAGAACAATCTGTATTGCACGTTGATAATCTTTCATAACCACGTTGGTTGTGGCTGAGATCACCACTGTTCGGAAAATTTTGTCCATGCTTAGGTAGCTACTAATATAGGTCTGCTTTGGCATAAAATAGGAATACGCGTCTTCCGCAAGTGTGGAAGCAAGTCAAAGACAGGAGACTAATTGGGGTGGCGCCCAATGGATGCCGACTCCACACCTAGTTAGTGTTGGCTGAGCGCAAATGCAGGACTGGCGACTAACCAGGTTGGTTACCAATCAAGATAACGAATAAATATGTTACGAATCAAATGAGGAATCCGGGCAGGACTCAACTTCCCTAGTGTAGCTTGGACATTATGGACCGCGGAACACGCAAATGCGGCGCGCCAGTAGGACCCACAATGTGGGCTACCAGCTCACTCACAGATCCGCCTGCTAAATGTGCATAATTAGGGCCGAAATAAATTTGTTCCATTTTCCAATAATTAACCTCCCGGGAATGTCACTTTAGTGATGGCAACATCATAAACGCTGTCCTCCAGGTTATTCGCCATCATATCCATAGTACGCTAACAGGCGACTCATCGGGAGCATTAGCATAATACTTCTCAAACCTCCGAGGAAAACTGTGATTCAGGCCACTGCGTCGAGTGGCAGGTCCTCCCACGATCTAAGGTTTAATTGGTTGTTGTTCAAAACCTGTTAAAGGCTCGCCCGGAATTTCAAGCGTGCCGCATTGCGAACTCCATTCCATAGCTGACCACAGACAAGTTGTTTTGGTATGTGAGCTTCGGTCATTCGTTTCAAGCAGACCACTAGAATTGGTCGTGTATCGGACTGCACTCAACTCCACCATCGTTTACTCTTCGAAGGAAACCAGCCATTCTACTTAATTTGAAGGACACTGCGTAGACCGTGGAAGTGAAATCGGTCACAAAACCGAACATGTCGTCCAGCTCTCGGCGCCGTACAGCAGTGAAGACAGCACAACAGTCTGACACAATGTAATGTTGACATTCATGTTCTCAAGGCGGCGAAGTACAGTGCTGTTTACAACTCGTGCCTTCATTTCACCATCAAACGTTAGGTCTGCAGATAGTTCTACCAATGTGTCAGAGATGCTTTCAGCACGCTACCTTACAAATAGCTGAATACTTGATGCGGACTGATAAAGGACAATTGTCTTAGAAACACTCATATTTAACTAAAATGAGATTCAACCAGCCGCATTCATTCCACCCTCTTCAGAAAGCTGCGGAGGGACAGTGGACTAGCGCAGTTTTCTGGATATGATACACTTCAAATTGGATAATCATCAAAAGGGTGTTGAATCGAAAAAAAAACTTTAAAAAGGGGGTGATAGATGGTTGTGAAATAGAGGCTGAATAGAGCTCTGGCAAGAAGACAGCTGTTTTAGTTTAATCAATTTTGAACTAAGCCGAGATAGTTGCGCGAGTAAACCCATTGATTTTGATCCCCGTACAAAAGGTTTTAATGCGGCTGAACGGTGAAGCTTTCGTTGGACGACCCATTGTGCTTCACTATTAGGAGTCGACGTATTTAGTGGGCAGTCGACTGCATTCACATTTCACACGCGGTAAGCCACTAAGCTGCCTAGACGCCCATTATATATATATATATAATGAATAATTAACATCCCAGCCTGGCTTGCCGGTCAGCGATCAGACCAGTGGGCACCTGCGTGTAATGCCAAGTGCAAGTGTTCTCGGGAACCGTCTATTATAGAATCTTAAGGGATAACCTAAGGTTATGATATGCGTGTATACTACTACACATCGGGTTGGATCAAGTTCAATTTTCCTCTCTCCGTTTCTAAACCGTGGATGTCGGACACAGCGTCAACAGAAAATCTCTCTAAGTTCGATGAAGGCTCCCAAATGTTACGAACTTCATTCTGCGAGAGTTTCGAATGAGTTGCTGGAATGGTGGGTTCTTCATAGCTCCTTGTAAGTTTATAAGAGTGCAACATGGTTTATCAGTGAAAGCTCCTGGCTTGGGTTGCGGGGTCGTGCATACGTGTAAACTTCTACCCCAAACCTGATTTTGCATACATACACTAAACTGCACTTTCCAGTAATAAGCTTTATTGCCAATAGGTTAGTCGACATCATCACTAGACGAACAGAGCCAAGGCTATGGGAACACCATCTAGTTCGCCATTGATGTCCCTGATTTGGGATGCCGGTTTGCCGCTTGAGTTTTTTTCATTTTGTCTCAGCAAGCTTTTTATATCACGCATCCTGCTATGCACGATGAACAGTGTGGCCTAGATGAATCGTGTCTAATGAAACGTGCATGTTACCAAATCACCGACTTCAAGAGATGAAGCTCGGTAGGATTTCTCAGACCAGTGAAACATATATGCGCAAACTCGCCTTCTTCAGGGTCACCGAGCTATTTGTAGTATGGGCTAGAAATTGACGCGAAACGTCTCAAAGATCCGGAAATTAGGCGGATACACCAGCATCAAATGGCCTCCGCATTGACAACCTTCAATCCACCTAGTATGCCGGCAGCGCCATGGCACGAACAGAAGCACGAGAGGATGATGAATGCAGTTAGTCGTACCGGGCAACTGCACTGGAGACTGGTCTGACAACAATCTGCACATAAAACGGCTAGTAGCTGAAAAACAAAGCACCTGTGGAAATTCATGTGTATCCGGACAACAGGGTCAAGAAGCAGCTACGGGATGCTCGAAAAGACTCGACTCGGCAGTTCAAGCGAATCAAGAACAAATTGCGAACAGAGCAAAGGAATCGCCGCTAGGTGAAAACACAAGATGTTTTACGATTGCCTGAAAACCATATATTAGCCGAGCATGAAACCGACCAAAACTCACCAAGGTGCTGACATGCGACTTTACCTGCACAAACATTGAGCATATGGCGCAAGCACTTCGAAATGCTGAACCGACCGACTAACGACTAGGCTGCACTGAATAGACAGTATCCAAGGGAGGCTAAGCTGTCACTCGACTGTCCAGAGACTTCTGGAGATATAAGCGAACATGGAGTTGCTGAATGGTAACCCAGCTGGAAGAGGGATGCATGCAGCAGAACAGTTCAAGTATGGTAGTACACCTCTGGAGAATGAACCTCTTCGACTGCTCAGAAAGATCAGTTAGGAAGAAGGACGCTTAAATTGCGCCAGTCCAGTAAGGAAAAGAAAAAATAATTCTGACAACTGCGGAGGCACTAGTCTACTCAGCTGCGCTGGCAAGCTACTGGCACGATGCCACTCAATCGCCTGACAGCTGAAGTATTCGAAGCACAGTGTTGATTGTGCTGGTCAAAACACAGTGACCATGCCATTTGCTGCTTCAAGAAAAGTCCCGCCATCCGCCCCATGCTCTCTTCATAGACATTACGAGGGCCTTCGACTCAGTCGACCGAGTATTGTGGACAGCTCTTTCCGAATAAGGCTGTTACCGAAGTTGAAACGAATCTGTCGACTTCAGGTGACTTCGAGGTCCTCATTGGTGCAAAACAATGGCGCATTCTTGCCCACGCTCTCATGAACCTCTATCTAATGACTTCCACAAACGACAATACTGGCGTACAATTCGAGTGTTGGCTCAACGGACATCTGTCCAAGATCAGGCATCTTAGTGAGGAGTTTGATTCACCAGACTAAGGTCCGCATTCTCGCATTTGCGGACGACTATGTATTGCTCGCACAGAAAATCGTTCAGCAGTAACACCCGGTACCTAGCTACCATGCTACCCGAAAGAAGAACGAGAGCTTAGATACTACCAGGTTGCCCAAGCCTAAACAGGAACAGTCGGGACGCCGGGGTTAGGTTCGAACCAGGGACCTTCCGGTCAGTAAGTTCGCGATCTTGAGCTCACAAACACACGTTATAAACTTCAGCGCCTAGCTGAGGAAAATTATTTTTGTTGACGATCATGCAGTTGATCTGGAAAACGTGTTGCGTCAAAGCTCTAGCTTGCAGATATAACACTGTAACCACCAAGTCCTCGAAAGTGGCCAGAGGAGACGTATAGCTAGTTACAAGAATACAATGGAAAACGTTTCGATCCGTGCGTGGTTGTTTAGAAAGACCTGTCAGTATTGGTTGGTTCTTATTATACCAAGTCTCCGGTTTAAGCAGTTTTGACAGGGCGTTTTGGTCAAAACCACGTACAAATGTTTTGCCTGGTGTGGTCTTTCGCATGGGAGTGTTTTAAACACAAGATTAGTTTCTTGGGGAAGACGATGAGCAAACGTCGCTTGTTCGCAGCGAACTGAGCTCGAATGAATGGTTTTGTTTTGTTACGTATCTCCAGGAAAAACCTCAACAGATCCCTATGTACAACTGACAGCATCAGTTGCATTGAAAAAAGTAGAATATGGTATACTCAATAAGACGGGAAAGTGAACCTGGACCAGCCCTGGAAGTGATACTGAACCAAGCCATTGATAAAACTAGTTGCACTCAGCAGTTCCTACACGCTAGTTCGCCGGATGCCTTAACCACTGAGCCATCTCGGCTCGGATTTCCGTCCTTACCAGTGAGGGCTTGAGCAACACGGGAGGACCGAAACAATTGGTGCGAATAACGCTAGATTTGGCGTTTACGCAGCTTACTTATTCTGTGTTCTTTATTAGATCAATACAGTCATATTTGGTCGTCGGCTTTTCGCGGAGCTGGACAATTTGATTGCAAACGTTTCACCACCAATCGAGGTGATATCAGTGCGCTGTTAGGGCGCGTAGTGGTCACCTCGATTGGTGGTGGAACGTTTGCAACCAAACTGCCCAGCTCAGCGAAGAAACCAACGACCACCTATGCTACCTGAGCTACCAACATTCTTCAAGTCGATTCGTTCACCGTAATCATATTAAGCAGGATCACGTGAAAAAAGTTCATAACTGCACCGGTGAACAGATGCTCACACATTCCCACGGGCGTAAACATAAAGCATCCAGTTCAGTGACAATCCTCACCACAGTAGGTCACTATGCAAGATACACGAAATTCACGTTTTCAAATCAAGGATATCAATTTCCACCCGAGTGACACGTGCAAATGTGCTTCGCAAGTCCCACAACTACTCACTGACAAAACTATCTTTGCCATAGGCGATAAACCTTGACCGATTGTTATTTTTTCTATTATTTTTCTAAGTGACATGCATTTGCTAACCAAAACGGCTTCGTCTGGATGTTCACGCAACACACCACGAGGAAGAATCGACCCCTTAACCTTTACACCAGAATACAAGGTTCAACAGTAATTCTGTTTATTGATCCGAAAAATGCGAACTTACAGAAGTGTATCCAAATGCAGAACTATGCATAATTGTAATGGAGGGAATCAAACCGTGGATAAATCCTGTGAAATCGAACCTGGTGAGTGTAGAAAGTGAGAAATAATTAAAAAGGAGCAAAGACGACGGTGTCGGCTAACGCATCAAATAGTAACAAAATAGACTGACCTCATTCACTTATGACAATGGGAGCAGAGCTTGGTGTGTCAGAGGAAAGTTCCAGCAGTTCACCAACTTTCACGTTATCTTCCAATCCATTGATCATCTGAGTTAGATGGGGAAAAATGAACGTCCATTAACATGCGGCTCAGAGGGACAGACAACTGTGTGAAATTTCAGAAGCCAAATGATCTACACGCGCAAAGAATGTTCGGTTCAGTGCATCATCATCGGCAGCATATCATCAGTGTTCCACACTGATACTAAGGGTCACTAGTTTCGGTGACTGGAAAATGCGGGGCGTGGGAGATATTGCCAAGAATTGCAGTCGACGGCATGATCAGCTCGTCCGATAAAAAAATTGCTCAGTTGTAACACCCTTCCGGCACCTATCTGCCATACCACCTAAAGGGAGCATGAGGGCTGAGGGTGCCCAAGCCTGGACAGGAGCAGGCGAACGGACCTTCCGACCTGTAAGTTAGCGCATTAACCATTGAGCTACCTCGAGCTAGTCCAGGAAACTAGGTAGCTACGCAGTGAGGGCGATAATTTTGATGCACGAGCGTCACTGAGCCATGTCTGCCAGTGTCATTAATCATTCATGAATTGAGACCAGGGGGCCCATCCAGGAAGGCAGCAGCTGTCATCCAACAGATCAGTAAGTAGAAATATACTGATTGACCAATAAAATTTCGTGTGACTGTCTCGCAAAAGCGAAATTACCTACTGGTGGCGTAAATGATTTCGAACATCAACAAAATCAATGTACCGGAGGGTGTTGATTCCTCCTGTGGATCAACGGCGATCAGCGGTTATTTCTACTGTTTATTCTGGCTACTCGTGAGTAGCGTGATTTACACCTATTATAACGCCGCTTTGCTTCCTAGCTGGTCGTTCCCCAGGTTTTTGCTCTAGCTTAAGTTCTGCTTAGTCCCTAGTAAATAATGTCAGGATTTTGTTGCCTCTCCATCTTCGCTTGCAAGTTCGTATCAACTCTACCTACTTCTGAGTGTCTGCTCCGACTGAAAAACGGGTAAATTCGGGACAAAATTCGGAATCCCTCGGATGGTAGGCGAGCGCACTATCCGTTACGCCAACTGGACTCATCCAGTGGTTCTATTTTTGTATCACCTTTACATCGCGTCTTACCCGATAGGCTTTGTGGAGATATGGTTTTAAACGGGCCTAAGCGCGCATTCTGATTTGACGCGTGCTATTACGTCGCGCCGTCAGGAAAAGATACATTTAATTTGTGTCAAATTCACCCGATATCCGCTTTCCAGACAGTTTCACTTACCGCCCGAAGTTACTGACTGTTTTCTGCGCTGTTATCCCTGTATACGGCCTATCTACAATCTGACTGCCCGCATCCGTACGTTTGTATATCATTTGGTACGTACTCGCTATTGCTTCCAGGAAGCATTGTTGCTTCATTGTCCCTTTTTTTTGCTCCCACCGATCGCACCATTATTGATTGTACGTCCTGTTTAATTACGTTTATTAACCCGTTCACAATACAACATCTACTGCCTTCAGCTGTCTGTTCCTACCGCCCACTGAATACAAACTGCACGTAATCCGGTAGCTGCAATCGTCTTGTAATGAAAACTACAATGATACACATTTCTCAAACAATACCACCCTTTATTGTGGTTTAGATACAGATGTTCCATCTACATCGACTGCAGCACTAACGTACTTTCCAGGTCGGTAAGCTCGGTATCGTGATTCCCTAAACTTAAATCAATGCGGAAAAGAGGAGTTAATAGTGGCTGTTTCCCACAAGCTTTATATTAACTTTGTTGACAACAGGGTTGTCAACGATGACAAATAATAGGACTGGTGTTGTCTTGATCCCTGTTTGTGCTTGGTGAACGGGTGCTGATTACACAGATGGCCCATTGTACGACCCACGCAGAACTAGGTAACCTGAGATTTACAACTAAGCAGGGATATAGGCAAACTGAAGAAGAAAACATAAAGGCATAGAGTGTACCACCTAATGCAGGTCTAAGATGGCCAATGAAAATTTCACATCCGCTGTTTTTCATGAGTCGACGGCCTGAAAATTGCTTCGTTGATGTTTGCTTCTACCTGCTCGGTTCTGTTGTTGTAAAAACAGTCTGACACCGAATTCGACACCCCCCTCTGACCACGGTTTTTTACTTACTTGTCTTTGCGACAGTTTGTTACGTCGGTAGCACGGTTCACTGGGTTTCTTGCCCAAAACGACAACTGATTGTTGATACAGTATAGTGAATACATTTCTGGATATAGAATAAAGGCATAAACAAAACGGGATAGCGGCTAGGGAATAGTTACACTGGGATATAGGAAGGCAGGCATGCAGTGATGATGGGTGCCGCTACCGACAACCGTCCTTGCGGCAGAAAGCAGCATTACTCCCGAAAACCATAATATGGTCCTTATCACTCCTAGTACAGAGGATAATACTTGTGCAGTTAGCTGCGGTACAGGAGTACGTCAGATTTTTCTGTAGTTGTTGCTGACAAGGTCCAAACAGGAGGATAAATGTCCCATTAGTCGGGCACTCGACGTCAATGCAGCACGATTAGCTGATAAGTTATCAGAATGGTAATCGAATGGCATGTTCCGTGGTCAAGTCTACACGCACAAAAATCAAAAGCAATTCGAATGCGGAGTGACAAAGTTAGTCACTGTCGCCGGAAACACTAGTACTTTCGATTGCTTCGCAGAACAGATCACTCTTGCATCCTTCAGCGGACTGTCCCAATCGACCAACTGTTACACGCTAAACCAGAAACGAACTAAGAAACTTGGGTATGGGGAAGCGCCACCCACCTTGGGAGAACAGAGTGGTGCAACGGATTCCGAAACATCCATAAGACTATCCTTCATGGTTTTGTCGGGTTTGGATTCCTCTTCCGTCGTTTGTTCAGTAGCTAAGTCCGTCGGTGCATCATCGGGTTGTTTGGACTGTACGGGAAGGTGTACCATGGAGGAGTAAGCATTTTGATGTCTAGAATAAGAACTCAGTAACAACCAGTCAAGAGTAAGTGATAGTACTGACCTCTTTAGTGTCCTGTTCGGTTTTTACAGAAGTGGTTTCGCTCTTCGCCACAGACCCCTTACGTTCCGCTTGTTCCCGTTTGCCTTCTTTCTGTTCCGTGGTAGCCTTCTTTGCGGGTGTTGCTGACTCACCTTCTCGACCGCGAAGACGATTGGCAGCTTGACGCAGAGCGGTGCGTGACGCGTCCAGGTTGTTTACCTGTTGTTCGATAACCCGATAAGCTGAGTGCATCCTTTCGTACTCACCACGGAGTCTGTGCCGCAAGTCATCTGCGGACTTGTTCGCAGAGGCTAGCTTTTCCTTCAAAGTAGGTATTTGATCAGTCAAACTACGCAGACGGTCTAGGGTAGGAACAGACGAGACTTATGTAATGTTTACCTGCATAAAACATGAGTTACTATTCTACAAGAAAATAAGTGACATCCGAATTTCGTGAAGTACCAGACGATAACCTAAAGACAAATTCAACGGCTACAGGAAAGTTTAGAAAATGGACTCGAAGCACCAGTAGGAGGCACCTCTGTTGAGTTGGTCGGTGTAGCCGCGTTGAATTCGCTCATTTTGAGACACAGTCGTTTCTGTACTAGAGCCTCTTTGCAGTATGAGTCACTTAAAAGAATAGGATTCTGCTGGAGTACGAAACGCCTCTTCAGGAAAGACCCATAACTAGATGAGGAACTATCCTGTTGTGTTCACGGAAATCAAACAGGACTCGCCTCAATCCAGGAAAATCTCAGTTTATTAATACCAAAACATCAGGTTTTATTGGATTACAAACAGCATCTTTCATACACCATTGGATGTTCACGAATATATCTCGTCCTGGTTGGTCCACTATCTTATTGGCTCGCTGGTAAGCGATCTTCGTTGACATTACTGACTAAAACAGAGCGTTGATAATTGGATGACCGAAATCTGGGTTTGCTTTCATTGAAGAGCTCAGTTGATTGACTGAAGAACGGCTTCACAAATCATTATGAACGATAGTGTGCTCAGCTTGTAGAGCGCTAGTTTCACCTTAGGTTCCGCGTTGTCTACAGTACCCTACGGAGTGCAGCCAGTCTGCATTTGTGATAAAGTAAAAGCAATGAATTAGGCGTGAAAGGGGAGGTGTCAGCTCAAGACAGCACGGTCGCGCAGGACTTGTAATGAGCATTCCCTATACGGAAGGACAGAGCTGCGATGCATCGGAATATCATCCCAGTTAACATACCTCTGAGGAGCTCAACATTGATACGAATGATGCCCCGTAAAAAGCATTCTGAAAACGCCGCAGCCGTATGCGGAGACGCTCTATACTATTCCTCTTTATGTTGAGCAGTTACTGACGGCAATACCTGAAATCTAATGGGGTGGGAAACAAGTATTGGGAGGTCCCGACCGTCAATACATAGAAGACTTCGACATACGAAGTTCACGCTGAAAAAGTGACTCACCAATCTCATCAGTCTTGCATCTAAGCTGCCGTTTCAACTTCGAACGATCTGCTTCCAGCTGCGCTATTTGTTGAGCGATCACAGATTCAGAGGGTAGGACGCCCGTTTCGGTGGCGGCCTCTGTCGCATCGTTCGAACTAGGGACGCGCAGAACCATTACACTGAAAAGGGACAAAAAATTTATAGCCAGTGCCACATCGTTCACGGTGTTCGAACCTCAGAAAGAAAGTAGACTAACCTGCCGGTGGGCATCGCAAGTTCCTTTTGTTCGTCGAGTATTGCATCGCCTCCACGGATAAGCTCGAACAAGTACTCATCATCGTCAATCTCAGACAATGCGCAGGCGGCTTTAATTGTAGAGGGAGATACCTCGGAATCGGTGAGGGAACGATAATAAATCCGGCGACCGTCAGCAACTTTAGTTACGAGTGACCGCACCTAAACAAATGGACAGAAGTCCTGATTAACTGTGGAACACGCTAGAGCGAATTCTAAAAAAATAACCCCCACGTGGTACATTTTGATCAGTGGGATATGCTAAGAGCGTTGGGAATAAAGTTGCCACAATATTAATCGCAAATGCAGTAACTATAGCTGAAACAAAATAATATTGCAGTTACCTGATATCGAGAGACCGGAAGTCCCAGTAATACTATCATGTCCTCCACTTCATCAGTGTAGAAATAACCTTTGCCCGAACTGTCCAAAAATGTACACGCACAAAGTAATGGGAGGTCTACGGTTTCCAGTTTCACCACTTCTTTCAATAAGGAAGTGTGGTCTTTCGGGTCGTTCCGATCGACCTTGTTATCCGGGACTGTTTCATTAGCACTAAAAAGTAAACATCCGGGTAATGACAAGAAGTCAAAGCCGAAAAATCGGACAGAAACTTGCGTACAGTACATGTATTTTCATCATCAACCCCATCATCATCGACAGCATGACATCAGTATTCAACACTAATGCTTCGCTGCCGTACAACCACGATTTACTCGAAAGCCTTATTTTGGAAGAAAGAAGAAAATTGGACGGGGAAGGGACTTGGTGCAAGCTTACTACAATCATTCAGAGGTCTCTACATCTACAAACATTCATGCAGTCGACCTGGATAGAAACTGGCGACAAGAACACCACTAACACCGATTAGCAACCATATCTTGCAGCGTATCTAACCGGGCGCAGTGGGGATCACGCGGTCTCCATCCTCGAAGGCGAGTCGAGTTGACCACCCA
The DNA here is from genome assembly GCA_004794785.1 of Opisthorchis felineus. Taxonomy (NCBI): domain Eukaryota; kingdom Metazoa; phylum Platyhelminthes; class Trematoda; order Opisthorchiida; family Opisthorchiidae; genus Opisthorchis; species Opisthorchis felineus. Next base: position 814,320 of record SJOL01012182.1, on the reverse strand, counting down.
GATTTTTTGGAACTTCTTTCGTACCCCTCAGCCAGGTCAAGGATTGACCACCTCTCTGCTTCCGCCACTCCGAATTGGGCACAGAAAACAGCGCTCTTTTGGCAAACGATGGTTCGGCATGCGCAGTAGGTGGCCTAACCAACGCAGCTTCTGGTGCTGGACACATTTGCCGGTGTAACGTCTGCATCACTTCAGAGCGTTTGCATGGACCTATGAGAGGCAGTAGCTGGGCTGCACTGAATAGTATCCAGAAGGAAGCTATCCGGCGACGTGTGAGTTTCACAAGCCCTGTTGCTTATAAACTGGAATTATATGTAAACTAAAATAAGGACCACATGGGGACTGAAATTCTGTTAGTGAGTTCTGCTTAGATATTTACTTACAAACTCCTTTGGGAATCGACTCTCCACCAGGGTTTTCGTAAGTAATTTTAGTTCTGCTTCAAGAGTATCCTGAATGCAGCTCTTGGGAACCCTATTCGACAGAAGCCTGACAAGATTTCCCTCGTATCTCATACCAACGAGGCCATGGAAGTTCGTGTACTGGACGGGATAAGTTTGTCTGCCATTTACGCCTCCCTGTAGTGTTCCATCTCATCTTGTTAAAGCTTCGTCAGGAAAGTGGAAACTACCATACGATTCAATCCTAGTACTGAAGCTGAGTTCAGAATGTGCCCAATCAAAACTCCTAAGGATCTCATCAGTGAGGGTAAAAGGACCACAGAAAATGAAAATATTACCAACATACCAAATGTAAACTGCCAGCTGTTAAATCACTGCTCGAAACGGTATGTTCAACGACTCAGAAAAATGTCATCTAAGATGGACCAGAATGCAGAGCTGGCGGTTAGTCTATCTATGTCTGCATTGGATATCGGATGGGCATCCCAAAAAATCCCGTCTATGGTTATGGGAAAAATAAGGTGGCAATGCCGGATGAAATCGCAAATATAACAAAACGCTTCAAAAAGGTGAAAGTTAGTGAAAAGGAAGTGACGTTAGTTGGTGACTAGGAAACTGCGTGCGCACTCAACGAACGTCTTTGGCAGTCGGTCATTTCGGCAGTCCCTTTTATCGTTCAGCTGTAATCCATTTTGGGTGCCTAGATGTCATGTCACCCAAAAAAAGCACGGGGGCTGCGATACTGCCAGGTTGTCCAAGCCTAGACAGGCAGCTAAAAACCGGTTACACCACCAGTAAGCTATACGTAGGACTCATAGCGACAGGCACACAAAGCCAGTTGTCCATTGTGCCCCACTCTTAAGATGAGTGGACTTCCTTCGAAAGGAACGCATAGAATCTGACGTGTGTGCCGGGTCGTAAAAAAACTGCATGGCTTATTGTCTGTAGGGACGCCTAAATGTGAGTGATAAGGAAGTTTGGGCACACGATTCCATTCAGTGGTCAAGGCACGACTCTATGGTTGTGGTTCGAACCCAACCCCCGGGCACCTCGACGCTTGTGCAGGCTTGGGCCACCTGGCAGTATCTCAGCCTTCGCGCTTCCTTTGGGTTTAGTGGCAGCTGAGCACCGAAAGCGTGCCACGGCTGAACGGCTATTTATATTATTTCCAACATTTTCACATCGGGACTTCATTCAAACTGACATAGTTGCATGACAATGAAGCACTGGTATTGCAAAGCGCTTCCATGATATTTGAAGACACGAGTATTTCCCTACCCTCCTATTGCTTCCCGACGATCACGTGAAGATAACCCTAGGCTCCAGCCCGTCCCACGGAAATTCCGGGCAGTAAGTTCACGCCTTAAACACCGAGCTATTTAAAGCTGTCGGAAGTACTTATTCGCAATGCTAATGGGACTAATGAGAGAGCAGGCAAAAATTTTCCGGAAGGGGGGTGAACATCGCTATTCAGCTACAGATGTCTCATCAGCAATAGGGTTAGTCCGAACTTGGATTGGTTAAAATCCCAGTTGGAAATTTGATGGCACCAGCAAATACATAAACAGGGATAACGAGTCATCATCGACCGCACATCAGTCCTGAACGCAGATGCTTCAATGTTGGGTTGAATGGTGGCCTAAATGACTAAAAAAACCGTTTCTCAGATTCAAAAAAGTGGGATTCAGCGTAAGTTGTTCACCTGACGGGCAGGTGGACATTCAATGGACTGTTGAATGAAGATGACAGGAATACAAGAGATTCCCAGGCTTTCTAAAGACTTGATCCTACGCGCGATGGCATTGGTTGCTAGTTTGTGTACGGAGAAAATAAGTTCATCGATGTACTTTTTCCATACGAAGATTTGTTGTGTGGTAATGCAAATAACAGGAAGAATTTTACGTTCAGTGTACAAGGCAGAAGCTACGAAACTTAAGAGCCTGACAGATATTGCGAGTTTGATCAGTTTGACTGGAATGCTGCGTGCAACCACATTGCATGTTGAGTAGGGGGAGCTATGAGCTCCACACGGTTACGACCCTACTCTTCAGATATGCTTACTCGACTAAAAAAACTCATAAACAGCTATCTAAACCTACAGATAACTAAAGCAGGTAGTGCTTTTAAGTGATGCAGATATGCGGCGCAGTTCTTCGTTCACAACAGGTAGGGGGAGGAAAGTGAATTAGAATCGTAAAATGCTGGAAAAGTGAAAACGATCAAACAGCGAACAGATAGTAGTGCCATTCTTAAGCGTTTGACCTCTATGCGCTACACCACAAACTGACCCTTTCACTCGAGATTTCGCCTGGATACCACGATCTCCTGCAGTAACGAGAGCTCGGAAAAGTGTGAAGATAAAGTCCCGACGGACCATGTCGAACAAATTGTGGACACAAATAACAAGCTCGTATGACCTTGCATCCATGAGGTCTGACTTCGATTCCAGAACCGACTGGGATGGGGAAAGAAAAAGAGAATGACAAGTAAAAATATGCCACTCGACCGTGGGTGGAAGACCGATGGCTGATGAAGCAACAGAACTTATTACAAAGGATGAAGGTCAGCAACCGAGGACAGATCGGCTGTGCCAGTGCACTGAACAGAACTGACGACAATCCGCCTATTTCAGTAACTCTCCAAAATCAGGTGCGACCGTAGTTAGATTTAAGGAATCGAGGTTTCCCCAGTTGCTACGGATACATGCCGATTGATGTGAACCGCATAAAACGGAAAAAGCTTAGGATCCAAGTTTTCTCTTTTAGGGGAGACTTTAGGTTGATCTACTAGTATATATTTTATTTTGCAACAGAAGCTGTCATATTTGGCCTGTCCCTTCAAACGGTCTCTACAGCGGTTGGCAACCGTCACAGTGATCTGCGAGTAGGACGCGGTACACGTCACTAGTAACCACTGCCAGGGACAGAATGCTTAATGTTTAACTATGGATGAGAACAATATCGAAGGATGATATGGACAGACTATTGCGAAACCTCAAGTCTTTGGAAAGATCGATGTTTACACTTGGGAAAGGCATTGAAGCAAACGCGTTCATGCAAACCAACAGGATGATCTATTTGTAGCTTTCACTGGCCCAGCGAAATACAGGCTCAATCGGTAAACTACATGCTCGCGAAGCGCGCTCGGTCGGCGAAACGACTCTGAATCAACATTAGTAGGTCCCGTCCGGTTCCATTTCGACAGATGTTACGAACATCCTCGTACGATCCAGCGGCAAGAGTCGTTCGGTCTCGCCATTGCTGACATGTGGAAAAACAACCAAATGGAGTAGATATGTAGCGGCATCCAACATACAGCACAACCTTTGGTAAACAAACTGGTGTCTTGAACGATGGGCGGTTGGCATTCCACTTTTGGGACAGCAGGAGCTTCAACCTACTTGCTGCTTCATTCTGTATGGGAGTTATCCTTATCACTATCCAGCCATCGGCAGCTTTCCCAGTAAAGGTACACTGAGTGGGCCGGGTGGTCAATGGTTCAGTGATGACGTCAGTGTACTCCGTAAGTACAGGTGGTCATCGCTGGCTACTCAAGGATTAACTTGTCTGTAAACGACTTCATGCGTTCGCATTCTTGATGGGTATCAACCGAAGCAGATGAGTTGGAGGCAGATATAAATTCATGGAGCTTGCTACAGTTTACGAAAACGCTTTGGAACCATCCCACGTGTCTGCTCCGGAGTATTCCGCGACTGGTTTCTAAGCTTCTGGAGAGTTACCTGCCATGAACCTTCCAGCTTATCTGTCGCCGAGATAGTTCCATTGGCAACGGTCAGTTTAGGATGAATGTCGACTTTTCGGCGGATCCAAAAACCGGTTTCTCTGGTATGAAAACAATGAACAATAACTAAACATTTCTGTATGGTTAACTGAGCGTACAAACACCCTACCAAGGTGACGCGGCAGCCGTTTGCCCGTGGCAAACATAGAAATGAAACTCAGCAGTGCAGTTCCACAAGACATTCGCTGTCTTATCAGATCTCAATAACAAGTGAAAAATCATGTTGGAGACCTGTTCTGCAGGTAACCACAAAAATCTGAACGAAACGAAAATGTCTCTGTCTATATAGATCTGGCTAACAGTTCTGCACGCCAATGATTTCAGCATATATTAAGCCTGTTGTCTGGTGTCGAACACGACATCAAATGCACCACCTAGATAGACGCGATGCTTAATTTCGCACAAGCGGCGAGCAGCCGACGAAGCCGGCAGCGCATCCTGATGTGAACCTCTTGCTCTGTTCTGTTGTTCGTCGTACAGGTGCATGTTCGTCAAGTAAACAACAATCATAAGTAAAAAAACTGGGATACAACAGCCCTCGAAGCCTGCGAGTTTAATTCTGATATTGACAGACTAATAACACTTCAAACAACAGTCCAGCTGGTCCCCATCAAACTGACCTCTGGGAAGGCCCCATTAACCTGCATGGAACAGCGACAAAGTTCATTGCCTCACCGCAACAAAGAAACTGGTCAAAACTGTCTGTAATATTCAAAGCTGGCAAATTCCTTGTGGTTAGCCTCACGATCTTGCTCCACAATACACTGAAGAGAGAATACTGACAGGATGGAGTACTTCGGCGGTGTTCCAGATATTCAGAAAGGGTACGAGACAATGTAACCAACACTATCAATCACGCGTCAACCCAGTAGTCATTGCACCCATTTGCTCTATCTGTGCTGACCTGTCGTCTGGAGAACCAGGTTCGCCGGAATCAGTTTGAGTTTAGTCCTGGTCGAGGTTGCATCGATCATGATCTTACCTTCATCATTCTCATTAGCGACAGTTTAACGTCAGTGTTCAGCACTGATGCTTCACTGCTGTAGGTCCTACCTTCACACTACATGAGCAGGAAGTGCGCCATTTTTTCCGAGACAGGCAATGGTCACTTTTCGCGTCCCTAAAGCTATTTTTCATTTCGTTTATCGACAGATACTGGAGACAGAAATCATCCATTCTAATTTACAATCTCTTACAAAGGCACCATATGCCTCCACTCATGAGTCTAGGCAAACTTTCTCCTGCGTTTGCAACAACCCAGCGGTATCAAGGAAGGTTGTCCTATGTCGCCCTCAAATTCGTCAGCGGTGCGTTACTTGGATCCTGTCTACCCACCTTTAGCCCCTCGGGGATCGAAATACTCCCTGAGTGTTTGACAAGTGTTTTACACGTACGCGTAAAGTGCTACTGAAATACGGGGTGGAATAAGATCCAGGGTGTGGATGAACCCATCAATGTCGTGGATAAGTCCGTCTATCTGGGCAGCTGAAAAGTCCTGATGAAATGGCGAAGGACGAAATCACTTCCCGAATCAGAAAGACCAGGGCGGCGTCTCCCGACCTTCAAAATTTGTCACTTGGCTGTCAAGGGTACAGTACGCACCGCTGCGGTTCGAGCAGACCGACTTTATGGATCAAAGACGTATTCGCTGTCTGAAGATCTCTGAAGACGACCTGGCAGGAAAGCGTGAAAGCCTTCACCAATCAACTCAGTTGCGCTGATAACTGCCACCTCCTTGGATGGGGACACCGGGGACGAGTCGCACCACTGGGTAGTGATCCTGACACAGGGTGGTCCTGCGTCAAAGCTGCTGTCTTTGCTGCGTAGCTCTCACTTCCTGTCGTACTGGACGAACAGATCCATTTCTCGTCAATGCACGGATTGAGCCATCACCTCCAATACGTGACTCATTTCCTTATTTTCTTTAGCTCGTTGTAGCAGCTGGAACCACTGCCCGTCGGTGCATCTTTTGTGAGCTGAAAAACGAACTGAAATGTCCTCGAAGCACGGCAGCCGGGCTCCATAGCCGCAAGGCAAGACTGGACGCACTGCCACGTTGCAGTGCGTCCAGTTGCCACGTTGCCTTCCACCGATAAGCTAATGTCGCGTCGATCCCAGAGGTGCCTAAGTTGTTGGAAACTGGAATGGGCTTTATCGTTTCTGGACAATAAGTCAGTCTATTATCTATAGTGGTTCAGACATCATGACCAACTTTGGTGGTGCACTCACTGAGCCTTGTAATAGCGGTTTACACTTGGAAGGTGATTAATGGGTACCAAACCCCATGGCAACAAAATTTAGCTTATTCAGCGTACTTTCTACCTCGATGGGATCTGAACCTGGAAGAAGTCCCATACCAGAAGTACAGAATATGGCGAACGTTCCCTCAATGAGTAATCGGATTATGAAGTTGGAGAGGAAAGGTGACAAGGGGCAGCCCTGACGGGCATTGCTTATGGTAATGACCTCAGGAGAATACTCCCCATAGACTTTCACATGCTCACTGGTGTTGGTGTATAAGGCTTGGGGAAGTGTGACGAAAATATTCGCACACCTATGAAGGATGGACATTGTCCGACTGCGTTGAACGCAACATTTAGACCTACGAAGATGCTTGTGTGGTATTCGACAGCCTGTCGTAAGGTAAAGATATGATCAATGCATCCATGACCAGGAAGAAATCCTGATTCACTTTCACAACTCTGTCATTGGCGAGTTCCGGTAAGCCTGTATAAGATGACAGATGTGAGCGGGATGAATGAGTTGTTCCCCAGCAAGGCGGAGTAGGTCAGTCAAGACCTAGTAATTTGTTTCGCTTCCAAAGTCTAATTTTGTTTGTGATTTCACCTCCTGCTGGAATCGAGCACCTGAGACCAGCTGAACTGCTCTTCCAAGTGTTACACCTACCAAAGCAGATGGCCCGGAATCGGAATGGACTGTTGAGTGGTCCTCCACTGACAGGTGGTTGTCTTGTGCCAGTGTTACAGATAAATGGGAGAAGAGATTGACTGTTTCCATTTTCACTCTTTCCTTAGCTGCCACTTTTCTCGATCGGTCTCGTGATAGCACGTCGCTTCAAAAATCTTCCCGAGGCATATTGTCGATCAGGTGGAATCACCCTCATTGCCTCGATCAGGGAGATGGATCACTGTGAGATCCAACTTGAATTGGGCCATAACTTTGTTTCAAGACACAGTCAAAAGCCGAATTCCCAGCGTCTCAAATTTCGAATCAGTCTTCATTTGACCGACTGGTTTGTTTTGCGTTCGCAATTCTTCCAGATAGCTACTGCTGACAAACTTCCCAGACAACCGTATTTTGCAGTCGGTGAACACCCCATAGTGCTGAAAGGTTGTCCTCTTGGTCGCCAAGGAAAGCGATTGTAACATGGTACTAAACAGTATTGGATCTAGGTCCATTTACTTGTTCCAAGAGAACCGACAGTTCTGAACACAAGATCCTCCTTCACTAAGTGTTAATTGCGTCCCTCGGAATCTGACCAGCATTCGTCCACTTCCTAAAAGATCGTTCTACCTGCGAAGCTCGGTTTGCAGAAACCCTGTTGTGGTTCGTGCCTATAACCGCCAAAACAGAGTGATATTACGGTATCATTCTCAACAAAAAGACACCAGTAGTCTTCAATTCTCAGTGTGCAACCAAGAGAAGTTTGGTAATCCCGGCAGGTGTCCAAGTTAATGCACCTCGTCATAAGAAGCAACCTGTAAAGTAGACACGAAACCTCACTGTTGATATTCAGTAGGTGAGTGAGAGCGTGACTATAAAGGTGAAAAAACAGAAGAGAACAAAATTCGCAGGACTTACATCCAAGCTAACCGTCTGCAGTGTGTAGTCATCGGTGAGGCGCTTTTGAACAATAATCGACGGATAGTTGCGTAAGGCGATGCATGCATCAGCTTTAGGGGTAGTCGATATCTCAACTGTCGGTTTTGACGACTCACGCTTCTTATCTTCTTCTTCCTTGGCAGCAAGCGCTTCCTGCATCTCTTTTTCTTTCTTTTTACCTGAAACAAGATTTGAAGACGTATCTAGAAACAACACAGGCAATACGTAGCAGTGTAGCGGAGTCAGTGCAGCGTCATTCACGTTCGGTCGTCTTGCTATGCATGCAGAATACCTAAACTACTGGAACATGATCATTCCGAACAGCGCCTTGTTGCTGGAGGTAGTCCAAACCACCAATGGTACTTCCTCTGGATAAATAACTTTAGCGCCATTTCAAAATTATGGGGGAATGGTAGCTGACCGTAGAACCTGGATGTAAACTTAGCGTATACCATCAGAGCTCAACGGGAAATTGCAACAGCTTCGCTCGGAACAATGACCCTAAGCACATAAAGATCACCATTGGGAAACGACAAAAATGGTTTTAATCTGAGAATGACCTCCACATTGAGGAGACATATTTCCTTACGAACAGAACACTTCTTCTGCTTTACCTCACGTGATCTTACGTCTACGATGGTTACGTTACTCATTTTGCCACAAATTCATTAACATTGCTCTACACACGTGGCCATTTCGATCCTTCCCAATAAGCTTATGAATGAAATTAATCTGCTCGCGAGGATCACTTTGTTCAAGAAGCACTGTGTCGGTATTGAACAATACTGCCCAAATAGACAAGTCCGTCAAAAGTACCACTGACCAAACGTACGAAATTTTACATTTCTCGATCCCACGAAACTGTTTCGCAGGAAAATTTCGTCCTCAATGAAGTACCAACGCCTCTTATGTCTCAGGAATCCACTGAACCGCACAGTAAAATTCTTATGGAAACGGGGCCCTCAAAGATATTGCTCAGATTTTCATGGTCTACAAGAACCTACAAGAAACCTGCCTTTCGAGTTACTATTTTCTTGTCATTGTTTTCGTATTTTATAGCTGTCAGCTGTTTTCTCCGTTTTTTGTTCATTTAAGATGAACTATGTTATTTTCTAAGTGATAATAAATAATGATGACCGTCCAGTTTTACTACCCTATCGGTGATTAGCTTCCATGCCACCCAGCAGGAGCGAGATACTGCCAGGTTGCTCAAGATCAAATAGGGGCAGCCGAGGTGGGTTGGGTTAGTTCGCACCCCAAAAGCCCGAGCTATCTCCAGCTCTATTTTATTTTTTTTCAACGGACCAAATAACATTGTCCGACAAGATACTCCAAGTTGTTTAGTTTGGTGCTCTCCAAAGGTGCAGGCACCTTAATCTTGAACGTTTTTCTTAAGGACACGAGGCTTCTTCACGCCACTCCACTCTTTTCTTTCTTCACTCACGGTTGTACAGCAGTTAGGAACCATTGTACAAATGTACTGCTGTCAACGATGGTGATAACTAGCTAGCGCTTGCTAAAAATCTCGTAAATGCATGATTCATTGATCGGTCTTTGACCGAGTTTACTAGACTAATATGCCACAAAACTTTTTCAGCTGCCGAAATTTTGATACCTTTCCACTGCATAACGGACCAGCACGGTCAGATATGCCGAAACTATTTACTCGAGCTGTCAGTAAGTAGGCTCACGGACGAACCAAAGTACTACATTGACGCATGAGTACAGCTGTGGGCTTACGCTGCCGTTAGCCATGTTTGTGGTTCACCTGTACCACCATTTCGGTGCCTGTTTGCCAGGCCACCTGAAGGAAGCCAAAGAGCTGAGATACTGCCGGGTTTCCCAAGCCTAGATAGGAGCAGTCGGGATGCAGAGGTAGGGTTCGAACCACGGACCTTCCAGTCAGTAAGTTCGCACCCTAACCACTGAGCCAACTCTAGCCATTTTCGCTTGGTTGTCAAGCGAGTAGGCATCCAAGAACAAAACGACAAGTAAAACTATTAGGTCAGTGTAGTATTAGTAGACCAGATCGTTCATGTACCGCACGATGCCCACTGCTGTCGAGCGATGAAAATGCGACAGGCTTAACTGACAGGGTAGCATGTTTACCTGAGTGGCGTTTTTTGCATTCACAGCAAGCAATCTTTGGAGTGCCACCAGCTCAAATATCGCGCCAGTTACCTTTCCCGGCAACCATTCGACATGGCTCAGCATCGCTGTCTCGGTTCCTAACGTAAGCGAAAAATGATCCAGGAGCACTGACAGTTAAGTAATGAAAGTATTTACTAGCAAGGACAAAATCCCGATTCGCATGAAGGTATGGAACGCACTGTAGCGTTGTGGACCCTGGTCTTATCAAAATAATCTCAAGCTGAAGTCACCTTCATCCCCATCGTTATCGACAGCACATCAGTGCTGAACACCGATGACGTATTCGAATCACATTACGAAAAATAGAAGGGAAGGGACCGCGAGGAGGGTTCTGAGATGTCTACACTTTGACATTCACACGATCTGGGTAGAAACCGACAAGGAAATCTATTAGCAGACATATCTTGCAGTATCCCCACGCAAACACAGAAACACGCGACCTCAATCCTGGAAGGCGTGTCTTGATCGCTAACGTGCCCTTCTACCAGGTCAACGATTGACCATCTCTCTGCTTGTACTACTCCGAATTAGGCACGGGAAACAGCATCCCCGAGTAGACGACTCGGCACGCTCAATACATGGCCAGGCCAACGCAGCCTGTAGCCTCATCAGAGCCGGGCCAAGAACAGCTACATCGCCCCCGTACTTAATGTGCATAAGCAAGCGTTGTGGGAGCACCTCGACCACACAGGCAAAGGCTCGCAGGGATCTTTCCATCACATCGACGACATTGCCAAAAGTAAACCAGTTTTGTGACAAAAAAATATGACAAATTTCGGTGAAGGCCTATCCATGCCATCATTTGGCCACGTTTTTTAGAAACATGGCTAGAGTGGAGCTGTTCTAGTACGTATTGGAGGTGCAGATGAGGTCTAAGCACCCTCACTTAGAATGGAAACAATTTTGTTTTTCATATGCGTCAACGGATGTCGTGTTGTGCAGCCCCACGCAAAGGACACCTTAGAGATTGGTTCCGTGGTGTTGAATAATTACTGTAGAGGCATCCTACTACGAAGGTACCTTTTTCCTCGCTCGAGATGAAATCCAATTCAAGTTAAGCCATGCGTTTCCAGAGCTGCTCCACTCTCTTTGAGTAGGGGAGGAGAGGATGAAATCCTTTTGAACTTGCTCTTCTACGTCTCACAAGGGATATCTACTGGATAAGTTAAGTAAACTTAACATCCGACGGCATCCACTGAACTTAGCGTGGCGTTGCAGGAGGACCAATAAATCTACCTTAAATTACCCGGCTCATTTTTTCAGATGACGTTTACGCGAGTAGATTGCTGAGCCGTCTTACTCGTTGACTGATTCGCCAACTACGGCCTTCTTGCCGACCGAAAGAATCAGCTGATACGGGGTTCAACTATCCTCATAACCACCACTATTTGGCGCTTCAGTGACTGTTCATTGTCAGCTCGGTGCCCATTTGATGCACGGAGTCCGTCACTGGGGCCGACAGTGGGTCGCGATTCATGCAGTTCGGGCAGCCGATCGTCACGCATGGGCAGTGTGTACCCCAGACATTGCTGCAGCCGGGTAACCCTGTGTCAGAAAGTCGTCCGAAGTGTTGCCAGTCATTGCCTGCCAGTGCATCGAAAAAGCGCTGTAAGTTTTCTTACACGCTTCCGGGAATGCTGGTTGACCTAGGGGAGTTTTCTAGACCAGCTGAGGCCGACAGACTAGCGCAGATTTAGGCTAGCATAATTTTAGAAGCCAGTGTCATCAAAATGGATTGACAGTATGTCATTGACAGTACCATCAGTGTGAAGACATTGGTCGCACAACGCCAAGTTATTGAGATGAAACCCCATAGTAAGAGAAAAAAGAAGCTGGCCTTAGCCACTCCAGGTACTTTACATCTCCAAACATTCATCTTGAAGCCTGTTCGTAATTGCCTTTAACTGTACAGACGTCAGGAACGGGACCTTTCTGTTAAGCTAATCTCAAGTGTACCAGTAATTGTCATTAGTTTAGAATGTACCAATGTCCTTTGCTGGCTAAAAATGACAGGACAGCCAACCGTACATAAGCACCACTTGTGCAACACAGATTGATAAACGACAATAGAACACATGCAAAAAGAGAACTAACGTTCTTCTTCTTCCTTTCTTGCTTGTTCGGCCTCTTTTTCCACAGCCGTCTTCAGGCGACTGAGCAATTGGGCTTTGATACCATCGGCAGGAAGATTTCGTACTTTTAACTGTTCACGTAGCTCAGATACCTAGCAAGTTAGCATATGGAAAGTTGTCTCTAACCCACTTTCATTGCAGAGAGATTAATTTCATCGTGACCCTTGATAGACGCTTTCTCTGAAGCAGCACACTGAAACAGTAAAAGAAGCAAGATTTCAAACAACTGGTAGGAGAGAAACCGTTGGAAAGTGGATGCCTCGTTAATTAACACAATGAACCACGACTATGCTGATGTCCTTATAGCACTAAAAACCGAACGCGTCGTACCAATGATACAATCGCAACATGCGTTTTAACAATCTGTGGTTATGGTAACAATTGTAAAAGATTATACCAGAAATCAGACATCCATGGACACTACCCAACCCACAGCAACAACTCTTGTTGGTGAATCCACCGGCATCAACTCTTCATTTCCGTATGAGTGCACAAGATTATATCTATTCAGACCTAAACTTTGAGTCGAATAACGTAAAATCTAAGATGTAGTTCGGTTCGTGTTAGATCACGGTTCAAAAACAAACAGACGCATATTCTTCCACCTAAGAAATAATGTGGAAGAGCTGAGGGTTAGTAATCCAGTGAGTGCTTCAAAAAGCGTATAATCATAAATAAACCAACGGATTTCGCGGAACATGCAAACGAAAGACGGTGACAGTTCTTGACCTCTTGACTTGAAGCGTTCTTGTCGCCTGCACTTGCATGTGTCGGAGACTGAAGTCCTTCGTCACTTATCTCCTTTGCACTAGTATCGAACACGCTGTCTGACTGATCCAGTTTTGGAGCCGCAGTTGGATTATTCTGCGAGTCCCCAGCGGTAGAAGTGGTAGTAGTACCTCCCAAAGCGGTGACCGTGACTCCAGTGGGACATGTGGTTGGGTCTGACGTGTTCTTTGCATCATCCGAGGACGCACCAGTAGAAGTGGCATCCGAAAGGGCATTGATTTCCGCCTGAGACATTGGGAATAGTTGATGTAGTTTGCGAGAAAGCGCGTTCTCCATTGACCTCTTCACATTTGCCCAGTCACCCGTAGAGGGCATCAGTGACCAAATATCCGGTAAAAAGTAAACCACGATCCGATGGTAGGGTTTGCTTGGTGTTGCTGATTTGCTGTTAGCCGACTCGGGAAATGAACGCCCCCATAGCTGTGAACCCGGAAACAGTACTGATGCTGGACGCGCAGTTGAACCTTCCGTACGGCTATATCGGAACTCCAAAAAGCGGTGCCTAGAGAGCGGATAAACAATCGAGATGACCAAACAATACGATCAGCACGTGTCCAAATGATGTCAATCGGGACACCAAAAGTGGATAGTAAAAGTAGCCGTACGGATGAACACCAGTGAGAAAAGTGTACTTGTATCCATACACCGGCAAATTTCGCTCATTAGTTAGGGTGCTTTGACTCGGTCCGAGTACACGTAAGGCAGAAATCGAGTTGATAACAGACTTGTGACCTGGCAGATATGTGAACGAAATTCTGATTGATCCGGGTACCGCCGCCATCATCGAGAGTCGACAACGTCCTGTGTGGGGATTGCGCTTCACGTCCGCTGTGGGGTCCGACTGACTAAGTGGAGACTTGTATAGCAGATGAATGCAGCACTAGATAAGTTGAAAATAGCAGGGCTGCCTATAGCCAAGCGTGGCATGCACTTAATTGAATGGACCGAAATGATTGGCATACGGAGGCTCTTTTCACGGTTCCGATCAGCCGGAGTTGATGTACAACCAGCGAAGGGAGGTGATTAGTTCCAACATCACCGTTTTTCACATGTCCCTGAACAGCGTGTGATGTGGGATTACGAGGGTGCTTAGGTATTAGCACCTTAACTGATGGCGCAGAAGCCACAAAAGCGTATTTTCGGGAAGAGGGAAATATTGGCGAGTCAGCGACACTATCAGCACGTTAGAATTACACGTTCCAATAAATGTATAAACATATTTCGAGAGATTGAGGATCTTGGCATCAAATTTGTATCCACAGAACGACCAGAAGAACAGGACTACGCGGACATTGCCTTGTTAGTTGACAATGATTGGTTTGCATAATCTACTTTGAATAGAATTTTAGATGTAATTCCTTGCTTGGAAATGCGTTCTGCACCTTAGAAGAGTAAAGTGTTGCTCCAGGAGACTCATTCCTCGTGTCCCCCCGAAACTTCAGGGACGGGAAAATGAGTTTGATGACCGGTTTACTTATCTGCACAACCGTGACCGTACTTTGACAGAAGAAATCAACGCAAGCAATGCTTGTGAGGTTGTTTCATATATGGCGTCAGAGGTGAATTTCGCTGAAATCGAAAAGCTGTATTTACAAGGCAACTGCAAGAATGTCTTATTGGACAGGTGTGAAACTCGGCCCCGAGGACATTCGGGAAATTCAGATGCACCGTTGCAATATGGCAGGCGTTACCTGGCTGTCGCGTGTCCGCGATGAAGTAGGTAAGTGATGACGAATCGGATTCAGGAGGACAGGAAAAGGGACTTATCAGGCAAAACAACTGTGACCTACTAAGCATGTCAAAACATCGCCCACCACAGGAAACACTGCTGTGCAGTCTGACCTCTTGTTGGCGGAAGGCTCGTGGAAGACGGGCCATGACTTTACAAAGAGAGATGAAGGCACCTACTGTCAAACAGAGTGCTCTGGGATATTCGCGCCTTCCTGGATGGGGTCTATGCGATTCTCCTTGAAGGGGTTAGAAACCCTACAGGAAATGACACCTAACCGGACTGCCCAGCTAGAGCTTGTGTGCCGTTGTATGCTAGTCTCACCTTTAGTGAAGTTCGCAGAAGCCCGTCGGGTCAGTCCAACCGACTGCGTTTCACTTCGATATGATGCACAAATGTTATGATCTTTATCTTTTTCTAGGTTGCTTTCTATAGGTATATAAGGATATTTGTACTGGCATCAGCCTTTTTCCTCTCATTCCACTCTTTACTGGGGCATTCTTCCACATTGTTATATGGTAGTTAAGCACCAGCATTTACCACTGGCGTACTGCTGTTGAAGATGACGTCGTTGAAACTTTACAATAATTAGGGTACCCTACCGAGCAGAACAAAGGGCATATGACAGACCGAAAAAGCCGAAAGCCCTTCACAATGTGACAGAGTCTAATTGGCGGGTTTACTTACTGATATCCTACTAGTATTAACGTTGAATAGATGAATGAGTTCAGATCACTAAAGCGGTGATTCGGTATTGTGTTTTGACAGACCGTGAAGGCGGATCCAATTTGCCCAGACCGGTGTTGCGGATTAGTGCATCAGGAATTTTTTGTGACTGATCACCAGCTGCACCGGAATACATCTGCGCTAGCACGTATACACGCTAGTGTGATGTTCTGTCTGAGGTTTGTAACTTGATATCTGTGAACAGAGACATGCCAGTTCACCACCAAAGGCCTAAAGTACAAGCTGTCCTCCTGGGTTTTGCGTGATTTTTTATCGTATTAGCAACGCCATATAAGCAGCCGGTGCGCAAACGGTATTCACTCGTTTTCGGTCAATCGTCAAATACGAGGACGAAACCTGTGATCTGGAAGGTTACTTGGGAGGTAATGCAATAAGCGAGCTGGCAACTAAATTTCACCCATGATTTCTTTTAAAAAGAATCAAATCAAGTGGGGCTCGGTAGCACGAAAAAGTGGTTATGTGACGTCACCATCATTAGACACAGCTACATCAGTGTTGACGCTGATGCTTCACTGCCGTACAACCACAAATTTCATTCAATTGTATTCAAGGTGTTGGAGCGAAAACCAAAGATTGGGTGAGGGGGACCTGATGCTAGCCTATCGCTCGTATTCTGAGGTGCCCACATCTCCAAGTGCTCAGCCAGCAAATCTAAAGAAATTAAAATCACGAAAGCCACCATTTCTTGCGATGTCCCAGCCAAGTACAGGGGGTTACGGGGACCCCATCCTGGAAGGCGGACCGCACCAACACTGAAACTCTTCGTAATCTGTTTCATGCCTTCCGCTAAGCGAGACGTTGACCGTCTCGCAGTTTGCGCCATTCTGGAGGTACGGAGAACGACACTCGTCTCCGTAGATGATGTTTTGAGATGCGAGGCGCATGTCCGAACCACTGTGGTTGAAGGTAGTGGATGTTCTTCGCGACTGAAGTACCTGCTGCATAACCAAATATCCATCATCATCATCAACGACATCATGACATCAGTGTTCAACACTGATGCTTCGCTTCCGTAATTTTTGAATACGAATTCGTTGACGCCACCTGACACTGGCGATGCTTCTGAGACATCGGTGGCCAAAAAGCTGAGAACGTTTGATATCTCTCCGCAGAGGTTGTGTCTCGCAACCATAAAACAATGCGGACCTTACTATGTCCCAGTATACACGACCCACGAGTCCCAGTAACGTGCCTTTTTGACCCCACAAAAGACGCAAATTAGCAAACGTGATTCGGGCCTTCAAGATCAACGGCCTGGCCTTAGCACACAAACTTCCGTCAGAGCTAATACAACTATCGAGATACGTATAATTCTGCACAAACCCGTGCTTCTCCTTGAGTTGCAACGGGCATGTTGAGAAACTGCACGTTCTGAGGCACAACTTTGCATTTTGAGGGTGCAAAGTGCGTGCTGAAAGATGGTACGATGGTGGTCAATTTAACCAACGGAACTTGTGCGTTGCCTTCGTCTTCAGAGATAGGATGATGTCGTGAGCGTACTCCAGATCGGGAGGGTTCTCACCAGCTTGAACACCGGGGTTTTGAAGACTTCTAGCGTCCACCTCATTAATTCATCGACGACGAAGTCGAACAAGAACGAAGAGTGGACACCCTTATCGGAAACCACTACGTGTAGGGGGGCTTCGAGACAGCTCATCAAACACCCTTATACGGACCAGATTATGTTAACAAAACTCCTGCAGCAAAACTTGTTGGGCGAGTTAGTTAGGAGCACTGTCATCACCAACACCATTGACAGCAACACCACTGTCCCACTGCCGCACAACTATGTCCCACACAACATACCTGCATCGGGATACCAGACTGATTAAAACGCACGTCAAGTATTGCTTCAAGCTGACCCTTCTAAACTCAGTAGAGGTTTGCTGACATCACACACCATCATGTGCGGTCAAAAAGCTAATCTTTTTATCAGATCATTTATCTAGTGGATGATAACTGAGGCATGGACAACTAGGTGTTGTATGTCAGTCGATGAGGTAGTACCTTTAATTCAAAACGACAATGGTTGGAAGCCTTCGACAACTACATGACTTCCAACATGGGGTTTATATACATGAGATTACGGATTTCCCTTCGTGCACAGCATTGCAGTGGTTGCTGGAAATCTGAGAGACAAAGCAGTAATATTCGAAATAAAATCAATGAAGTAGGTGTAAAGCTTGTCTCGGAAGCAGTCAGGGCAACCAAGTGTGACATACTAGTTCAAACATCGAGTTATTAAAGTTGATTACATGTAGGCTTGCAGGATGGACAGGTGGAAGTACCGAAGCCCAACAGTAAAAGCTGGGAATTCGTAGTCTTCGAAAACAATGACGTCTCGACTTGCTAACAAGGGTAGGAACGGCCGGGTTGGACCGCACTTCTAATCAAGAGTGGTTAAACGACCGCGAGATCATTTGAAGCAAGTGGCACAAAACGGAATAACACATGAGTTCGACCTAACTGAGCTTACCATTGTGTACAGTAGGATAAATCAAGGCCTAGTTGCTCCTTACAGATCCTTATTGCCGCGTTGATCAAAGCTTGGCTATCGCCAACGGGATCTTGACCATCTAAATCAGGATTCCACGGCCCACCAATTGCCTTGAAACGTTCATTTGTCTTGGATAACGCCAGGATTTTTATGTACTTCCTCAGCGGAACCTTGTCGCGATCAGAACTCTCCGCCCGTATGGTTGTTTTGTCCTGCAATGTTGGCATCGACGGCATTGACAACAGGAGAACATTCACATAAAAACCAGTTTCTGCCTTGGGACGTGTAACCGCCGGCGTCGAATCGTCTACCTTCCCTAGTATCTGTAAAGTGAAAAATATGAATCTCACTCTGTGAAGTGTTCAGCGTCCTTGTGAGGCACTGTCTGGCTAGATATACCACACCATTATCTCCATCGACAACACTGACGCGCAAATTCAATAGACCAATAAATAGAGAACGTCGAGGTAGCACTGAAAGGGTAGGAACTTGGAGAAAAGCGCCAAAACCTTAGGGACGATGATCAAAAACAGCGACGAGGTAAACACACTTGAGCATCATATTGCAGTAAAGCACAATCAGTAGTATGGATGCAACGCCCATTGCGAACCCCCACAACACAACTTCGGCTAGGTAATCTGGCTAGAGGGTAAGGGCATGATCACCACTAAGATCGACTAAGCGCAATGTCATGGGAGGCACCCAACTATGTGCACGGAAGTGAACAAGGACCAACCTGCAAGCCGCAAAAATCTTACGACAGTTTGACTGTAATCGATTTCAATTCCTGAAATCAAGTGATGGCTTGTCCTCCTTTCCCGCGGTATCGGTTTGTAGTAAAGAACACTGAATGGTGAACTACGGTTGGGCATGTGTAGTACTGGTTCCGGGCACCTCGCAATTCGAAGGGGCGAAACGTGTGCCAAAACATACCTTCAACCATTCTGTTCGGAATAGAATATGCGAATGGGTGGTCGCCGCATAACAAAATGTCGTAACGCACGCTGAAGTGCATTAACCTCCGCTTCCAGACACCTTTCCAATTCCTATATACCCATTCCTCCGGAGTGTGTATTCTGTGACTGTACCAACAAAATTGAACCAAAAGAGAGCCGTAGAGAACCCCACTTGGTTCGAACACATCTTAAAAACAACGGGGTAGTGACGCGGCAAGTGTGACCCACTGCGTAACTGGTAACTTCCCTGTCTGAGTCATCATCACTAGCACCATCACCGACAGCATGGCATCAATGTTCAGCACTGATGTTCCGCTGCTGTGCAACCACAATTTGTTGGAAGACCTCACTCTGAGGAAAATAATAGTAGTGGATGGGGAGGGAACTCATTGCCAGCTTACCATCATCATTCCGAGGTGCCTACACTTCCAAACAACCATTCAGACAAGTTGAATAGAAACTGACACCAGGAACTACACTGACATTGATTAGCGGCCACATCTCGCAGCGTCCAACCAGGCACAGTGGGGATCACGCGGTCCCCGTCCTCAAAGACGAGTCACACCGACAGCATCCCAACTTTACGTGATCTCTTTCACTGCCCTCTGTTAGACCAAAGGTTCACCACCTCACAGCTTGTCATTCTGGATTGGGCAAACAAACAGCACTCTTCTGCAAACAGCGTCATCATCATTAACAAGTAATGATTCAGCATGCGCAATACATGACCTAACCACCGTAGCATTGGTGCTGGACACATCGACAGAAGCTCCTGTTGCCCGACCGAACACTCGCTTTCTAATTAACCCTTGCGGATTCGCTGGCAAAAGCCTACACGAGCTATGGTCGTGAGGCAACGGTGGTCGAAAACCTAAAGACGCCTCAGTTCCGCTGCCATACGGCAAAACAGCACGTACTGTAGCCTGATACACACGTGCACTGGGATTTATGGATATACCGCTTCGCCGCAATAGGCGTCGCGAATTAGCAAACGCGACCCGAGCATTACCGATTTGTGTGTTGACCTTCAAGATACGTAAAACGCTCTAGAGCTTCGAGTGCCTCTCCATGGATTGTGAGTGGCGTGTCCAGTGACTGCATGTCCATAAGCATAACCTTACACTTTGTGCATGCAAAGCACATATCAAAGGGCGGAATGACTTAGGTCAGTTCAACGAAAAACATCTGCGCCTTGTTATCGTCTTAGAAGACAAGGAAAACAAGGCACATTCCAGGCCAACAAGGTTTTTGTCAGCACCAGGATTGTGAAGACCATTCGTCCATTATCCCGTCCATCACCAAACTATATAGCGATAGAGAGAGTGGGCATCTTCGAAGACGCCACTTTGTGTATAGAAGCTTCCGGAGAGAGCTGTGTAGTTTCACACACCCAGAAATTTGATAATACAACGGACTTATTATGTTTACAAACTTCCGGGACATATCTTGCTGGAAAAGCGCGTTAAGGAGAACATACCGGCCAACCGAGTCGAATGCGCCTTGGAAATCCAGGAATACTAAAAGTGTGGGTTGTTTATGCGTATGGCGCCGTTCTAGCACCTGACAGTGTAAAGATCCGGTCGACGCAATCCTTACCAGGCCGGAATCCCGCCTGCTGCTCTCGAGTCAACGTTTCAAGAGCCGCTATAAGGCAACGAAAAACAAGTCACGCCAAGAAGCTGGTTACGTCTGGGGTCAAGCTAATCCCCCTGTGATTACCGTACTCACCACGGGCCTCTTCGTTTGAAAATGGGCACTGCCACCGGTTCTCCTCAGTTGTCAAGGAAAGTCCCCTTCTCACAGATGTAGGCAAATAGACCACAAACGCTGACTGAGGACTTCACCCCAATCTTTGAACAATGCGGGTGGGAGGTCATCCGGACCAGCAGCTCGGTAGCGCTTGAGAGAAGGTATGAAGTCATAAACCCCCGAGGATGTAGAGGGTTCCAGGTTCACCGTCCAAGGTTCCACTTTAGTTCGGGGATCCAAATGAGTGGCAGCGGGTGGCCACGAGATATATTGTTCAAAATGCTAGACCCATCCGCCGGGGCGTCCTTTATTCAAGGTGGCCTTGATGGTTTCGCGCGCAAGCACTTTCCGGGGACCGGTCGCATGGATCAACTGAAATAATCTTCGGGCGCTTCAGGGTTTCTGAGCCTCTTCTATTTTCTCGGTCTTCCGTGTCCACCAGGCTTCACGGTCGGTGCGCACGCTCACGTTTACTTGACTTCTCATAATTCGTCGGGCCAAATTATGTGCTGGACCGGTGGGAACACTTCTCCGTGACTCAAGCAGTGCTACTGTTCTATCTGACATCCAGTGCACGCGCTTACCTGGTAGCGCTGTGACAAAGGTAAAACTTCCAGCACTATGAAAATATGTGGCAATGTCCGACAAATACATACATTTGCACTTGGTTCCCACGCGGGACTCACCTGAAACTTAGTGGGACCTCTCGTTTATGCACAAAGGCCGCTCATGTATCGGTTGGCAGGATATCAGAAACGGGATTCAGCTGGGCTTCGGGCGTCTCCCGTGAAAACCAAATTGGTATGCAAATTAGTGTACTTGTCGAATGGCGCGCAGTCTGGGTTCAAGTAGAACATAAAGTTAACGGAAACTCGGGGACTGTGCTACCTAATAAGGCCCAGAACGGTGAAACCGTTTGTAGGCTGTCGAAAAGTTTCCAGCAACTTTCTGAGTAGTTTCGTTTAGTGGCGATCTCGTTTCAGTACGAATTAACATCTGAAAGTGGAGCATTTGGAAGAGTCCGGAAGATTCTGACAAATTCGTCTAACTTCGGGATTTGCCAGCCTCTCAGTTGCTAAGCCCCCCATCTGCACCTTACGCGACCATGGAAAACGAAAAGAGAAGCAACTCCGGACGAACGCATGGTCAGAATCCAAAACGAGCAGCAGTCAGCTATTGATACCCACCATCGATAACTGATGGCGAAGTGATCAATTTTTGTCCGCGGCCGGTACGCTGTTGGAGGACACAACCCAGCTAGACGACTTCGGTTAGTTCCGAAGTTAGTACTGCATAAAAAGTCTGCCGTCAGCACATAGCTGAAGCAGCCGTTCGCCACTGTACATAAGTACAGTCCGTCGTCGCCATTCAGCTGTAACACCCTTTCGGTGTATAGCTGCCATACCACTCAAGGGAAGCAAGGGGGCTCAGATACTGCCAGGTTGCCCAAAACTAGACAGTAGCAGTCGAGACGCAGTAGTACAACAGACCTCCGGTCAGCAAGTTCACGTCTTAACCACTGAGCGGTCTCCACCTACAAGTACCGAGTCCAGTCCAAATCGATCACCTAATTGAGTCTCAGATGCGCTAAGTCTATGCACTTGTACATTCAGATCTCAAGCAACCACAACAATATCTGAGCTTTTAGCCCGCTGCAACAGTGAATTAAAGGCGTCATAAAACTTGTCTCTGGTGTCAGCTACAGTCGGACGGGGCGTAAGCAGACACGAAAAACAGATGACGACCAACTTCTCGCTTGAAACTCCTTCAAGGACGCCGTCAGACGAACCGCAAAGAGGTGACTATCCCCGGGCATCCAGTCAAGCAAGGATCCTTCCGCAGGGCGAATCATGACGATGCCGACCCCTACACATCCTGAAGCGGTCTTCGCGTCGCTAAAGGTGCGCAGCCGGAAGCGATTGGTGTGCTTGTCTTCTAGATTCTTGTTTCCGATGCATAGCACACAGAAATGCAAAGCGAATCCAGTGCGAGAATAAGAGCAGATTGTTGTCCTGTTTGCTTCAGAGTGCGAACATTAAAAGTAGCCAGATAGACAGGGCGAGGCTTGAAGAGTGATTTCGAGATGCCCGAGGATGCCAACGCGGGTCGACGTGGAGCTTTTGCGGCTGAACGGCCTCGCATCCTAACGGATGGGCCTATAGGGAGTTGATAATGGAGAAGAGGGGAGAACTATGTGGAAGAGGAAGAAGGGAGGCATCTGCAGTAGCCTGCTTTCGCTTATCCGCCCCACTGTATGCAGCAAGGCGACCCGGCTGGTACCACCGCGCGACGGCCGATGCGGCATCAGATTATATGCAAGTGGGATTCATAGTTGCACGTGGGCTGGGATACTGTCAAGGAGGACGATTAGGATCCCCAACCAAAGCCTTTAGCTCAAAAGCCTGACTGTCAGGCAGGTTTGGCGGGAAATGCCGGTGAATCACATTTTTAAGGAACGACTCGCCTCTGAACATTGAGGGCCAGGAGGCTTTCGGTCAGACCTCTAACCATTGGCCAACCTGATATATATGACTCTGCGAGTGCATAGCTCAGTATAGTTCAATGGGTCACGGAAGCACAAACTGTCACACTACGGTCAGGTCTTCTGTTCGTGACGCTTTGGGGAGTTAGAATAATAATCACTCATCTGTGACACATTTTTTGAGCTTGATGGCTGTGGTTAAAACGCGAATTTACTGACCAGAAGGTCCATGGTTGTAAACCAGCTAATGAATCTCGGCTGCTCCTGTCTGGGGCTGAGCAACCTGGCAGTATCTCAACTGGCATGGGAGCTGAGCACCGGATGTTAGAGCTGAACGATTATTTTTTTTGCGGCGATTTTTGATGCATCGCTGCCGTGGAACTCGAAAAAACGAGGGCTGAGACAATCACGTTGCCTAAACCTATACAGAAATAGCCGAGTAACCATGGCGTTTTCCTGACTAAGGAGCTTCCGGCCAGCAGTTTCGTGCTTCAATCTTTGAGGTATCTGGAGCTCCCATGGATGCCTACTAGTGTGCCCACAACTGCGGTCCACAAAAGAGCGGGTGTTAACAAGGAAGGAGTGGAATTGACGGATGATGAGAAATCGTCAGAAGCGCCAACAACTACGGCTCCGTTTGGCTGCTCTGCTGCCGTCGCCACGCGACAGTCAGTGTCACATTGAAACATTTTTGTTATTGTATTTCCTTATTGTGCGTGGCTAGGACATCCAAACCGAGGGAAAAGGGCCATCTGAGTCCTCAAGCAAAGCCTTTGGTAAGTAATTCCACCGAGATGGGGGGAGATGGCTCAGTGGTTAGAGCGCGAATTTACTGAAGGTCCGTGGTTCGAACCCGACCTCCGCCTCTCGACTTCCCCTGTCTAGGCTTGGGCAACCTGGCAGTATCCCAGCCATCGTGCTTCCTTCGGGTGGCATGGCAGCTAGGCACCAAAAAGGTGTTACAGCTGAACGATTATATTAATTCCATCAGAGGGTTCATGGCGCCGAAAGTTATCCCCTGTCACGACCATGTGGAGAGAGGAAGGACGAGGCTTAGAGGAGATCCTGTCGGAACACCTAGGATTACAAGATGTTTTTCTAATACAGCAACCGATGCTGTACCCTCTACAAACCAAAGGCAATTCTAACAAATCTAACACACGGGAGTGGTATTGCAGCTTGGGTGGTTGCCACGGAATTATGCTACCGATTTTAGCCTCCGACTAGTTGCAGTGTTTGCCGGTCTACGACAGACAGGTTGTTGGACTTGATGTACTTTCATGGCTTACTAATATCCCCTACATAATCGACCCCACCTGAGATGTCCCTGATCATTATTTTCATTTATAACTCTCCTTTACATCTGCACCAGCTCTTGGAGTTTCGCATTTCATCCCGACCCTGATCAAACGTTTGCTGCCAACGGGGTTACCCAGCCCTGCCGCTGGTTGGTGTAGGCCATGGGTAGAGTTTCCTCCAGCTGGGACAGGACAGACAAGCGGCAAGTCAAGTTGATAGGGTTGGTGGATCTCAGCTGGGTTCCTTGGATGAAAGACGAGACGACACGGGAGACCAGGTTGTGTCGACGGTGTTTGGTACGCAACTCGTCCATCGAACCTCCATCGCACACCAGAGCAAATAACTACGAACGACTGCTCAACTATACATATGTCCCATACGATGTCAGATTAAGAAACGAGACTGATAGTAATTCGGCAACGAACTCCTTCGTTACATCGGGGTAGGGAAAACCGGTGGCAGAATATCAGTCTCACAGATCACAGAGATAGTGAACCGAAAACACGCCGGCAATAATAATAATAATAATAATAATAATAATAATAATAATAATAATAATAATAATACGCCGACATCCGACTGATACACCAGTCTTCGTGCAGCACAACCGAGGGACACAACCAAGATCAGATGCTCATTTGAGTTTCCCGTTAAAACAATATTAATATGAAAATATGCTTAACCATGTGTGGGTGGTGTAGGTATTCACGAAGTCTTACAGTTTATGGTTGTGGAGAGCAACTTACGAGCCACACATTCTAGCTAAATACACGAGCATAACCCATGTTGTCAAAACGAGGGGTGCATGCGGGTCTCCCGCACATGACTCTGGACGCAATGTACACCCCAGTCCCCCACGTCCGAGCTTTGTAGAAACTTCTAGCCCTGGTTCCGACAAAGGGCACAGTGAACCTACAGGCACCTCCACCCATCCTGAGACTCAAAAGACGGAACTTAAAATGCCTCCGTCGCCGGCAGATTCACGGGAATAGTGCGCGTTCACAGGGGTCAAACAGTACGGGATTCCAAACTTTACATGAAGCGGCGAGGGCAGCCGAAAACCTGTACTGTCTTGTCTCCCATTTGCAACTTATTCATTCACATGCGGTTGGCAACTTACCTGAAAAACAGTTGACCGGTCCGGGTAAAATGGTTTTAAAAGTGTGAAAGAATCCTGCCAATGACACATAATGCGATATAGGTCAACCGGTGATGAGATGGCAGGGAAACGCGCAAGAATATCCGGAACAATAAGGTGTTTGACATTCAGAAGGCATTTTGGAGCAGATCCCCTCAGCAAAGAACAATCAGTGCGTTTTGGAGAGCTCCGAGAATGAACGCTCGAGACAGGGGATAACCTTCGACGCTTCACGTCACTCCGGTCGACACTGACCCTACCTCTAGAATCAGACCTGGAAACACGGTTAGTAAAGGTAAATCTAGACGAACCGTTTAGGAGAGGAATGTCCAGGTCGCTTCCGATCCGACTGCAGCTGAGTTCTGTTATCTCGTGAAACGTTTAGCTCGCGGCTGTGGGCAGGATCACGTGGGTGCGAATCCCTCTCCTCAGGTGTTTTCGGCCGAGGAGACTTATCAACCCAGTGTTTCTTCCCATCTACATCCTTCGCCCTAATCCTTGAGGAATCTTGCACCTTCCAAACTTTCTCGGCACTCCATTTGATGGGCATGTTCGGTTGGTACACAGCACTCGTGGCGACATTGTCGCCAACCTCCACCATAGGCCCAATAACGCACCTGAAACCGTGACTCTCACTAAATAATAACTTGCTTTCGCTGGAAAAATATTTCGTTATTAATGTACCCAAATGTGGGAAACATTTTCGTCACATAACCGACCAACTGATGAGTAGACGCATCAGACGCCATCCTTATGTGTTAGCAACCGAAACCGCTAGGTTGCCGCCATATTGCCCTTAAGTTCAACCGAATTTCAACGTAGCCGTATCAATATGGCCATGGAGCATGAAACGCATTACGTTCAATAAGCTGAGTAGGTTAGAAGGTTAAGGAGCCAAAGGCTCTTAAACTCGGTTCGGCAAGTTGCATATTCTGGCCATAGTTTCGGGAAGGGGGGTAGGAGAAATGAGTGAGGCTTCACTACATGCGATGGTGGGCTATAACTTTTGGTATCGACAAAAAACCAGGACGGTTTCCAGGGACGGGTAAGTGACGATAAACATGTGAAGCATTGAGAGACGGTTCTGGAGAGTAGTTCGATATGGGGCTTGAATTCGGTAAGGGCGAACGCGAATCGTGTCATTTGGAAATTTATTCCAGAATGGAACGACTACGGAGGAGGTTCTCCTCGGTTGACTGGCGCTTCTGGGGGTGAAGAGACTGGCACCGTGTCCCGGAGGACAGTGCTGCGAGTAAGGGTGGAAAATTTGTCATGGGATACAGAGTCAGTGGTTGTGGGTGTGCGTGCGTGGTTGTCTCGAGGCTTGCGAGTTTTCAGAGTGCATGGATTTAGCCCCAGGAGCCGTTCGGGTTAGGGAAACTTCCGGATTACAGCAGCTCTTTTATGTCATCACGCAGGACTTTTCTGAGCTTAACGATGTAATGTTTCAGTCTAGCTGCGGCGTGCACCTATTTTCTGTTTTCCTCGATTAATTTTAGTCCATATCTGCTTTTGTTTGGGCGTGCAACTAAACCGCACTCTGACTTCACGTTTTGTGACCATTCTTCCCGCGCTCTCTGCACATGCTTCTCAACAGTCGTCCATAAAATACACATCCCTTCCACGCTTTTACTTCACGTTCCTTACTGAGCATTCCGCACGCTCTGTAGTGTTTTAGCTATCCCCGAATTGTCCTATCGGCACTCCGGGTTACGATCAGCGTGCTGTTCTCAGGGGGTTACAATCTCCGTACGTCGGTGCCAAGTACTGTACCAAACGGTACACTATGGCAGCATTACTTCAGCGGCAGACTTAAGTAGAACACACTACGGCGAATTTTGACTGATCTGGGTCGGAAAATTTGTAGAGAAATAGTTGACGGCGTTGAGTGCCCCCTCAGAGGACCAACACAAGGGGAGAAACCTCAGATGTAACCCACACTTCCAAGCCCTTGTATAAGTAATCATGAGGTTGTGGGAGATATCTTTCGCCAAGAGTTTTCCGCCAGACTTCATGAACACAAACTCGCTGGTAAAATGCATGATCAATTTTCAATCGTCTTCTTGCAAGAGAGGCACGAGTTACACCGGAAAAACTTTCGCGTACTGGTGCAAGCAAGAACGAAGAAGGAGTGCCTTTTATAGAAGAGTGGTGTGCCACCAAAGACGCCGTCACCGTGCTGAAATTGAGCATATTTACCAACTTAGCATAATGCCTGAACTCCAGATCCATGAAGGATAAGACCACATAAAAACAGAATAAGGTGCAGTAGACTGAGTACGGGAGCTCGGGGCTAGCATGTTAATCAGCTTGGCTGGAATATGCCCCAAACAAACGAACAAAACGTGTGCAGAAACGCGTCTCGTTTATCGATCCAGTGCACACCTCCGCTCTGTAAAGGCGACTGGAAGGTGCAACTAGTCACTCAAACTTGGTAATCAAACTACGACGCAACACAGATTCGGAACGCGACACTTATAACATGAGAAAAGAACTGTCAAAACAGAAGGCACAAACAACAGCGCGATACAGAACTGCGTTGAAATCTGCGAAAGGTGTTCAACTAACTAATCGAATTAAAGGTGGGTGGACCACAACGCGGCACAAATTGCAAACAAACCAGCGAAATTAGAATGGAGCTGATATTCAGTGAACCATTTATATCAGGAGATGTCAACTACCGTTTTATAAGGCATCTAGATGCAAGCTGGTAATGTAGAAGTACATACGGGTACTGATGTCCTAACGAAAAGTTTGCACGCAGTGTCTAGCATATGGAACAGGTGGGCGACCTTAACATCAAACCCGCAAATGTCCCAGATGGTGTGCTGGAAGCTCTTGGGTTTTTCAAGGTCCTGAGGTGTCAAGAGTATACACTCAGTGCGTGTTTGTTTTTCTAACTGGTAAGGTGACGTCTGAGAGGAAGTGTTAGGCTCGTAAGGCGTTAGCTAGAAGGGTATGGTTACAGGCAAACAGGCGGCTTAGTGGGGATTTGCCGACAACTTGTTCATCATATTGCACGCAAAAGAAGCCAAGCTGATGAAACGGCAGTTGTTTGGTCCCGGTGATGGTCGCCTTTGCAGATAGGGTGGATAAATGCATTCTACCGGGAAGTGGAAGAACCCCAGAAAAGGATGACCACAGACTAATGCCATAGGGCTAGCAAGTTGGCTTTCTACTTGAGGACTTTTGGCCGGATGCTAACTGGACCAGGAAAATCATCCGTATAGCATGGAGGGAGGAATTCGGTCATTTCACAGATGTGGAATGCGGTCGTTTCAAGGCAATCCAGTGGCTGAGGTGCATGTATGGTGAGTGGTTTGGCAAGCTGTCGGGCTTTAACGCGGCTATGTGGGAATTGGCAGGGACTAAAGCCAAGCTTCGTGACTTAGCGAGGCTTGGTAAGTAATTGGGCTTTCTGAAACTGTTAGGGACTTCGGAGTGTATGTGGTAACCCTCGGCGATTAGATATCCCTTGAGGCAGCTCTGAAGAGGCATGCACGTGGCATAGAATGTTTGCATCCCGCAGCATTTATTTGCGAGGAAAATTGTCCGGTGGAGAGTGAGGTGAGCTTCAAAGTCCCTGTCACATCAGGTCTAAGAGTAGCGTGATCACCGAGTGAGCTTTCGGTTCATTTGTCTAAGGATTCACCCGGGAGGCTTCTCATAGTTTCTAGGGATGATGCACGGGTCAGAATTAGGCGCTTGTGTGTTTAAGAAATGCTTTTTGAACGACAATTCGTTTTACTGGTCATTCGGAAAGATATATTTTAAGTGATCGGTCCCAGGTACTTCTTGCCAATAAGACCACCACTGTAGTATTCAAAGCGCAGAGTAATGGACAGACGGGTAGTGCCGGTGGCACGACAGGTCCCAAGAGGGGATGCCATGGCCGCTCGTGCCCAAAGGCAAAAGAATTCTCATCCCGTCAACTGCGCCAATTTCGTCTGTGAAGAACATTTCCAATGTTATTGGGCGCTTGCAGACCAGGAACCTTGTGTGGTTAAGGGAGTGTCGCGCGGTCCTCGTGACATAGTTGGACGATAGAGAAACCGAAGTTAGAGGATCGCGGAGTTTAGGTTAATATCCGGGTAGTTGGATTCCCTGCATATTGGAGGGCGGGGTCGACCCTGGTTGGTACTTTTTGGAGGTCACTGAATAAGAAAATACCTTCGTATTACGAGAGTGGGTAGTAGTGGATGACGTCCAACCCTTTCTGCCTCCAATGTGCGAATTCCAGGTGGAAGGCGATCTAGAAGACCGAGAGAAGAGCGCCGGACAGGCAGGGAGGACACAGACGTGCCGGCTCTGTTGCAGTAGAAGTCAAAGCAACCAGCTGTGCATCCCGGCAGGCCCACTTCATTCTAGTCGATTTCAGGATTGAACCGTATTGAACTGGGGAATGTGAGGTGTTGAGGAAATCGAGTCACAAGGTCACTCAGTCCGGTTCATTTTTCTGAGATACCTGCGTGCTTGATGTGGATGCTTCTAAGAGACTTTTCGCGTGTATTTTCCTTGAGGGATAAATACGGTGTAGGGTCCAGACAGGGGTGACGGTTGATCTGGCATCCGAAAAGTGACGTGGGATGTCCGGTAATGACGTGAAACCTACGGAAGCGGAGACTGGCATTAGGTGAGCGCATGTCGTAGGAGGGCAAGCACGGGGTAGTCACTTTTGACTGAGGTAGAGTGATGCGTGCAAGTAGTAAGGTGAGAAGTGTTTGACTAGGTGAGCTGATGGCATCGGTAGAGTGATAACTGGTATTAAAGTTCACTTCCTAGTCCTTGGTGCGTGGGGGCATCTGCTTCATTTTTAGGACCGCCGTATGTTCGTTATTGGTTGGGAGGTTGTCGAGGGTTCCTCAAGACGTCAGTGCTAGTTGCTTGCGCCGTCGAATTTGCGAGGTGACTGCTGGGAGTGCATCGCACGAAAGCTGTAGGCCGGATCACATGTGGTGTGGGGCGCAACGCAATACAGCCGGGTGCACCGTGGTTGGATTATGTGTTTCCATGGCCTTGAGAGACAGAAACGGACAACCCTGACGGCATCCTGCTAGATTAATGTCTGCTGGGCATGTAGGATCGTTTCTGGGGTCAGTTTTGGTTGCTTGTGCTTTGCACATCGTTTGAGGTGATGGAAGTAATTCTGCTTGACCGATGTGTGCACAGGATGAAAAAGAGCCTCCAGGGTTGGAAAATGTTTGGAACTTCAAGTCTTTAAGTCCTTAAGTCCCAGCAGCCAGGAGCTCCAAATATTACACCAGCAGAACGAAGAGCTTTAAACACCCTAAGAAAGGTGGACAACATAGTGAGTACAAAGGCGG
This sequence comes from Opisthorchis felineus, assembly GCA_004794785.1. Classification (NCBI taxonomy): domain Eukaryota; kingdom Metazoa; phylum Platyhelminthes; class Trematoda; order Opisthorchiida; family Opisthorchiidae; genus Opisthorchis; species Opisthorchis felineus. The sequence continues at coordinate 783,282 of SJOL01012182.1, read as the reverse complement.
ATAAGGGTAAGGCCACTGTTGTCATGAACAAGTCTGGTTAGCTACAGAAGGTCAAGGAACACCTAGCTGGGGGTCCTTACCGGCAGATCTATAATGCGAATATTACATCTATAATGAATAGGAGTAAAGCTGAAGTTGGCAGATATTTGCGGTCCGTGATAAACCACTTAGGGCGAGGTGATTGGTATCGACTGTATCTCAAAAGTGCAATCAAACCACGGCTTTATGGCCTACCAAATATCCATAAACCGGATGTCCCGGTGAGACCGATAGTAGACGGAATAGGTTCCTCACCGCATGAGCTGGCCGGATTCTTACCGGTATTTTAAGACCCCTCACCGGGAAGTCTAGTACATACATTAAGAATTCGTATGACTCTGACAACAAAGTAGCGGGGGTCACTGTTGAGCCAGATGAAATCCTTGTAAGTTTCGGTGTGAATTCGTTATATACAAATGTGCCAAGAGGGGACTCTTTAGAACTAGCTAAGCGACTGCTACTAGCAGACACCACCCTTTCAGAACGGACATAGCGTACGGTAGAAGAAATAGTGGAAGACATAAAAGCATGCCTTAATCTCACCCACTTCGTTTGTTACTCCGTGGTTTACACTCATGAACAAGGTCTAGTGATGGGATCTCCAATATCCCAGGTTTTGGCAAACGTATATTTATGGAAGAATTTGAACAGAAGGCTCTAGGCGGATTCCCATACCCACCCAAGGTATTCTGGCGTTATGTGGATGACACCTTCGTAGTGATGAAACGAGACAAGGTTAGTGAATTTTACAGATATCTGAATGAAATGAATGCACAAATCAGATTTACTATGGAGATAGAGTCAGCCGCGGGTACACTGGCATTTTTAGGCTTCACGACACATAAGGCCGGGGGAAAACTAAAGACCACATTATATGAGAAGCCAACGGATACTGGGGCGATTCTGAACTACTCGTCTGCTCATCCAAAGTCAGTATTCGCTAGCATTACCTCATCAATGTTCAAGCGTGTAAGGGCCCTGTGCACAGAAGAAGTTGATCGGACAGCGGCCCAAAATGAAGTAAAAACAAACTTCGGAGTAGTGGATATCCAGCTAGCTTGATTAGGCGTCAAC
>SJOL01012182.1:766166-781704 GCA_004794785.1 Opisthorchis felineus | reverse complement strand
ATCATCTGAATTCCACTTAACCTTACCCACCTCCCCTCCCCCCAAATTACTTGTCGCAACACTCACAAGCCCACGAAGGCCAACGGAAATCTACCAGTGGCACCCGCGGGGAATCATTAGTTGGAGCAACCTGAAGTGGAAGAATAAGGGACAAAAACCAATGGGAACTGATTTGAAACTCCTCCAACCCATCGGTGCAAGATTTTGGCAAACACAATAACCGACAAGAGCCGTTAAGTGACACTCAACACTAATCTAGAGTGCTAATCTGAAGAGGTCTTACTGATTGGTTCTCCTTCTGCCTTAAAACCTGGTCAGTTGGGTGACCTGCTCACTTGGCCTGATGAAGCTTTTGTGTCAAAAGCGAAACGTTGCCGAAGTAAAAAACTACCGATTGTTTACTAAGCCCTTCTGAAACGAAGCTTCCGTGGTTTTTCACATGTTGAATCGTGCTGAGAGTAGAACCACGGCGGATGGCAGAGATGAGCCCGGGGGTTCCTATGCTTTGAAAGAGACGGATGGAGCTGGGGGGCAACATCGGAAAATTGGTCGGCGAAGAGATGGCGGGGCTGCAAGGCAGTAGCCTCCTGTGTGGGAGAGTTTCGGTGACGGGTGCCTGGCAGGGGCATTGACGTCTTTACGGAGGATCCCGTTCGCAGATATGAAGATGAAAGGGAAGAAGGGACACAAGCAGGTTGTTGGTGGTGGCCCTTGTGCTCTCGTGGGAGTATCAGAAGCTTCGGATGAGAACTCTTACTGCCCGTCCGACTTGATGAGCTTGAGGATGGCCCTGATCATGAGTTTTGGAGGCTGATTGTTTGCCGTGGTAGCAGGGTGAATTGGGAGGGCACTATAATTATTATCAACTGAGAAATTCGCGGGGTGAGACGGTCAGTCCTGTCGAGTAAGTCGGTAACAAATAACTTATGATCCTTGAGCGCGGCCATGGTTTCTGAAAGCGGAAATGGGCCGATCGGCGCTAGGTCGGTGGCTGAAATATAGGTTATGGCTGAGGCTGTAAGTGTTGGATTTGTGATGTAGGAGGAGGTGGGTCAGCGGAGCTGTAGAAGAGGTGAGTCGGTGGGCTCGCCTTGTAGATGTAGAGGGGGAATTGCTAATATATAATCTACATCAATAGCCAGGGGGTAATTCTCATAGATAGTTCACATACACCACCCGAAATAGTTGTCGCATTCTAAGCGGTTAGCTATGCAGCGGCCACTTCCACGGCGGCAGTAGCTGTCAATGTCAATGCCTAAGCTCCGTTTGGAGAGGCGACGGCTCCTATATATATATATATATAAACTGAGCTATTACTGCCCCCCACACCACCAAAAATAGGCTTAGGAGGCACTTTGAGTTCCTTGGCTGACTTAACGTACGTTCCGCGTATTGCCCATGTGAAATTCTAGGTACCCTGTAGGGCCTAAGTTGTGCATTTTCTGGAACGGAGCAAACAGGTTCACCGATGGAGTCGCAAGAAGTACGTAGACTCCACTAGGTGACTCTAACGAGCTGCTGCGAAGATAGTTGTCCGCTGTGGATCCACTGATTTCGCAGAGCCGGGGGGTCCTTCACTTCTCCCCTAGACCATCATGGCCTCTGATAGAACATGGCATGCATGGTCTATGAGGTTTTGCCTCTCGTCTCACTAATTAACTGCAAGGGCGAAGTAGGAAGCCTTTCGATGTTACAAACAACAAATCAAACAGCAATTTTTCCCATCATGTGTGGCAGTCATCCGATCATGGTTGAACGGATACACTCGGAATGCCTACCCTAAGAAAGGACAAAGTGATTAGGCTCTCGAACCACAGGTGGATATTTCGATCTTTGTTACACATTGGGGAATGAGTACGGCCTTTCGTCCCTGCTTCCATCACTGCAGCAGACAGCATGTTCTAGGGGTTATTGACACCGCATGACATTCGGGGTGTCGTGACGATGTGTAGGGCGGCAATCTGTCCGTCGGTCATCCCTGCACAACTGAAAGGCCATGAGTACTTCAGGGATTTACATCGCTAAGGAATTTGTGGCGACGTGTGATGAGGTTGCCTATGGACGGCGGCAGCTTCTAAAAAATATGCTTAGCCCTTCTGCCCCAATATAATCCGGGTGCGCCAAACGGGTAGCCACACTTTGGGCATGACCGATCACGAACCGTCGCTGAGTGGAATATCAAATATGCACACTGATAAATTGAAAATCTTTGGCATTACTTTATTGGCCACGCGCAACAAAACGGTCAAACCCCACCCAGTTGTTGCGGAGTGATGAAAAAATCCTTCAGCCTACGAACCCTTTCGGTGTCTAGCTGCCAAGCCACGCGAAGGAAGCACAAATGCTGGGGTACTGCCAGGTGGCCCAAGCTTAGACAAGAGAAGTCCAGATGCATTGGTCTTGCGGAGTTGTACTCCTTTTTCAGCGTGCTAGTGAGGTACACCGATAGCAGTGCGTAGACCAGTGAATATTGCGTACAAGCCTCTTCTGCTTCACCCCCAGAATCCATTATCCGCGGGCCGCTGGGGCCGTTGGATTAAACATGCTGAGGCAAAAGGTCAGTGCTGGCTAGCGACTATGTAATTTCTCGTGATCACTACTGTATCATTTCATCACTTCTTCCAGTTCTGTTTTGTTAATAAAGTTTGTCCCACCAGGACAGTCTTCCGGGCCTTACGCATTTTGGCGACCACGCCATGGAATGCTGTCAGAGAAAGGCCCAACGGCCTGTGAAACCCCAAACGCATGCACCGAACTTGCGGCGTTGATCAAAAAATTACAGGGGATGTCCATCGCAATTAAACTTCACCACCACTTCCGGAAACCTTGCAGAAGGGTCACTGGAGGTAAACCCTAAAAACATACGTCCACCACCCCGTGCTGCAACCTGTTTGGGCACTCCGCTGCCCATCAGCAACTCGTTCCGCCTGCAACTGGGCTAGTCGGCTCTATGGAAGACGGTAGCCTACCAAAGGAAACCCGGGGGCTAGTAAACCTACAACGTGTTCTACATCATTCCAGATCAACATCGGCAGTGGTTTGTTGCCCTTGATCATAATTATCTGCTGTGGGCGGCGCACAAACGTCTGTTCTATTACATGGCGGGGCCTCCCGAAGCACTGTCAATTCAGCCCCGAAAACGTAAGTTGAGGGGTGCTTGTTTCAGTAGAAGGATCTTGCGTAAAATCGGGGGCAAAATCAAAACAGCTGGTTAGACACTGGAGTATAATTTATCGCAGTCCCCGACGTGACCTTCTGCTGTATCCTAGGCCTTCAACCGTTGCGCTACCTGGATTTCCGGCTGCAATTAGGAACGCTATGGTAGAGCATGGTTACCGGAGAGAGACAACTAAATAACAGTCATAATCTATAAGTGCAAGAATGTACGGCAGCCGCCACAGTTCTCCTTAGAAACTTATAAGGTGAGGCAGAGCGAACGGGCCACACTTAGGAGAAGGAAGCGCTGAGAACAGGGCACGCCGGCCTACAGCGCAACATTGCGCCCAACTTAGCTGAAAATTATCTAGAGAAAGCCTGCTTAAGTGGGAGAAACACATTAAACCCCTTGAGAATATTCCTTCAGGAACCTTAACTTCTTCAGTGTCGGAGTTAAGAAAATGATAAAAAGTGGAAAACAATGTTTTATGCACTCTCCGAGCTCAACCTTATCATTCCCTAGATTACCAGTGTAAACGTTTGACAGAAAGTTTTGACTATGTTGACTACTAACAGTTGCATCAGGCAACAAACGGCGGATTTTCAACACAACGGGTCGACAGTACACCTGGCGAACTCGGAGGAGAGAGATTTTTCCAGGTTTGATCTTGCATCTGGCTAGTGGCTGGTGGAATGAATGATAACGATGGTTTACGACTGCCCCGTGGTGTCGTTGGGTTTGTGCGAATTTTAGTCAAGAACATTTGGATTAGCAAACTAGGTAGCGTTCCACTCCGCACCTTATACAGACCATATTACGAGGCCCAAGTCCTCACGAAGTGTTGGTACGCTTAGATAAGATCGTCGTCCACGGTAAGTCTGTCCATAAGTGCCCAACGGACCTGGGAAAGTGCTGGACAAGTTCGTGGTTGTTGGGCTCAACATCGACTCTTCCAAGCTCCACTTGTTGCGGAAAATGCCGGTGTATCTAAGACATAACCAAATAAAAAACAAACAAAACCGTTAGAATAAATTAGGTAAGGCTGCGGCTTTGCGAAGACCACAGAATCCGAAAGAACACTGCACGTTCGTATGACATACTTGATGTTTCCTGACGCCTTTAAGAAATTTCGTACATATTGCGGCACCACTGTGTGGCCCAAACCAGAAAACGTTTCATTCAGTTTGGAAGCCCGTAGTGCGCATGCTTATCTAAAGCACAAGCACAGATTATTCTGCAGCACGTTTGACGCTCACCGACACGTCAAAGCAACCTGGTATACTCATACTGAAAACCAACGCCAGTCATGTGGTAGGCGAGATTTTTCGGCCTCAAACAAAGTGTGGCAATGATAACATGTCATGGTCCACGGGAGTCGAACGTTAAATTTGAACAAGCACAAACACTTTAATACACGAAACATTATTCCTGCTATTGTGTATTCCTTGGGGTGCCTCAGCCACCCACTTGAAAGGCACGTCTGTAGAAACTGCCAATCGCTTTGTTGTTTGCTGTACATTGAAAACGCGAGCAACATGAACGCCAGCCATATGGAAATCCTTTGAGATTACAAGTCTGAATTTATCTGTCGGCTGGGCGAACAGAACAACAGGGTTGCCGCACCTTTGAGACGGCCGAATAGTTATAATATAGGCCAGGCCAAATGTGCGGCAGAGTGTAACAGCAATGACGACGTAACCCACGGACCACCAAAGTTTCCGAAATATGCCGAAGAGCCCCACAACTTTAGGCCGTTTATAAGCCCGAGCACTGGAAGTAATTGACCGAGTGGCAGTCAGACGGAGAAGAAGCCTTTAAATTGACCCGCCTCTCCTCACCGTGGAACCAACTGGTAGTTGTACACAGGCTGCTGTGTATGACGCCCCGAATGTATGGCTCGACTTGCTGTGGCTCAAACCGCTACCCCAAGGTTGCTCAAAACACATGCACATACACGTGCACATAGCACACACGTTCTTCTCTCTTGTTCTCCGAAGCGATCATATACACATAAAATGTAAATTCCCCATTATTTCATTAACACCAGCAGTCACGGCTAGCGCCTAATGGCTGTTTTTGTCATGCGCCATTCGTTTCTCGGAGCTGACAGCAATGACTGGCGACTCATACTCTTACCTTTCTGTTAAGTTACTTAGTAGATTCCAGTTAAACTACGGTCCTTATCCATTATCTCGGACTTTGTTGCCAAACCGCTTATTATTTGTCTGCTGGCCCTGTACACGTTAACCACTCTTTGCACAAAGAAGATTCTCTGATTTGATTCTTTAGCTGAGCCAAATCTACCGAGATGTAATCGCCCGTTCCAACTAGTCCAACGGTTAGCTGGCTACCTTGGCGGTTAAGTCCTTGCCTTCCCAAAATTAAGCACCTAATCCGACCCTGGCCTTACGCTTTCTGATCGACTGACGCCCAGTGCAAAAACGAGACAAAACTCTTACCACCAATGATGATATCTTGCACCGCTGTTTGAAGGTACCGCATACACGCTGAGCAGAAGCACACTAAGAATGATTTGTTGTGTCCTCATACCACATCAGCAACCTTAGCTAGTTCTTGGTTTCTAGGTCAGCCAACAATAATTTACCCTTTTCTGGGTTCATCTGACTTGCCGTCATCCCCTTTTAGATTTTTTTCCACCGGACACCGCTTTATCCGATGCCTCCTTGCACTCACCAGACGCTGCTGCTCTCATCCTATGTCTTCCTCCTTCCCCCCTTCTCAAGCTTCAAACTTCGGCTGTAGTTGCTCCAAAAGCCCCGAACAACCAGCATTCATTCAACCTGGCTTGTTCCCGGTCTATACCCACATGGTCTAACTGAATCGAAATTATTCTTGGCTCTACATCGGCCTGACTCTATCTGTGTCAATCTCCCGCCTAACCCAGATCCAGCTGCCGCAGAAATGCGTATCCTCTGTCCGATTGTGGAGACCTTGACGACCATTACGGGGCTGTCCAGAAACCGAAGTATGTCAGTGCAATGATGGCATAGCACTGCCATACCCAGCCTGATGGCACTCCCGCAACTATTTTCTTCCTACCTTTGACCGTCGCCTGTCGCACACTCTAGCCTGTAATTGCAACTCCGAACAAATTTTTCACCCGGCCCCAAAAGCCTCTGGGACGAGTTCATCCTAACGCGCTGAACCTTTCGTTCGGATTTAACCTACCTGATTTCCCGCTGCAATTTCAGTTTGCCTCTTCCACAAGTTCAATTTCATTTACGGTGTTCGTTTTGCTGTATACGTTGGCACTATCTCTCCCGTCGAAACTATCATTTAAGCCTTACTTCCCTACAACACTGACACTAGTGAGTCTACTTAGTCTCAGTGTAAACCATATAGACAAAATGTGCCATTTGTCTCTACTTCGAGTTCTTTCATCTCCATCTCCATTTTTGCTTTTTGTGACCCTGACCATTTACTCAACAGCCCAAGGTCATTCATGGCCAGCAATGATTTTGCAGTTTTATTTCATGTCAGCCGGCTTCATTATTGAGCTAACTATACCTCATGCCCATTGTCATAGTTTTTCGGTTCCCACAACGCAATAAGCATGTCTTGTTGGTTGTACCTTCCTCCCCGTTGTGTTGTTGCCTGCCGCGTTCAGGTTGTAACGACCCGATCATGCCTCAATTGGCATGTCCCCTACAAGTTGGGAAATAAACCAATTGTTATTATTGTTAATTAGGACTTGCTGGTGGCAGCCGCTGCTGGCAACCATACCGAAAGTGGAACGTTGTTAACCTGCAAAACTCATGTCAAACATGTAGGCTCCCCATTCATCTGACACACTAAGACTTAGGGCCACGCTTAAACAATCAAAGACAGCTTTCTGAAACGGCTTGTTGGATTTTTTTATCGTATATTGGGTAGGCAAACCACTCAGGGTAAAATGTGTATAATAGTACCGATGGATTACTCCATAAGATAGCTCGAGATGGTACCGTCTCTTGTGGGTAACGCAACTGCCGGGGTGGACACCAATCTCGAACAGTGAATCTGCAGCTGGGTTCGTACAGACAACTGCATTCTTACTGTTGATGAAACATGTTAACATTTGGGTGCGTGAAATAAGCAGCATCCGACTGACCGATAGAATTGTCACCGCCCCTTATCACTTACAAGGTTTTTTGAACAGAAATATTAATCTTTGAGACCCTCTTGAATTGATTTACTCAGAGGCACTTGATCAATAAAGGCCAGGTTCTGAGAGATGCCTTTGGCATGCAAAGGTTTACTCAGAAGAACACCCCAATCATAAACTGTCTTTCCAGTAGACAGGTATAAATAAGACCAGCACCGTCAGCTTGCCACATTATCGCCAGATTGTACACACGACAAAGATTGCACCCAAGAACTGGTGAAAGGAAATCAACGAGCACGTCATTTGAGGTGAGTTTGCGCCGTAAACGTACACAGACACCAGAAAATTGGTGAGACCAAGGCATTTGTAGCCACATAAAAATCCGGACGACTGTCTGGCTGCAGAAGGATATCATCGACCTGAAAGTACCGGCCTTTGGAAAAAACAACATGGCATGGTGCTTAGACAGCGCACCCAGTTAGTTGATGGTTGACCGGTTCACGCAAATGAAACCCCCAATGAGGGTAATCCTAAAGTGATTAATGCTGAATCGGAGTTGATAGTGCTGTCGGAAGGGAAATTTGATGGAGAGCTGCGAATATGCGCTCCAGGAAGAAGGCAATGTAAGGGACTTCTACGACCCTGTGCAAAGGCCGCGCTCCCAAAGCAAGGAACTGGTTAATTAGTCAAAAAACGCACGATCTAGGTGCATTATCTGACAGGTTACGTGTTGTCTAACTCAACGACGGATGGTCAGTAATAACCGCGGAGAAACCGAATTCTACGAACTTCACCTTCGTTGGTTCAGTAGTCGCAATTAGGCAGCAAACAATATAGTGAATTGGACGTGGGCAGACCGCGATCCTATAAAAAATTTACAGTAAATAATGAGCATAATTAGAGAAAAGCTTACGGTTAGATTGAACCTCGGGCACACAGGATGGAACAGAAGGGGCAATGTGCTATCGGACAAATTAAACACGAAAATGCTGTTCAGTTCAAAGTGGGACAAAATGTCCAACAACAATCCCAGAAATGAATGTGAATAAACCGAATATAGAAAACAGTTAATATGGAAAAACAGTTAATATAAAGTTAACTTTGTATAAAATAGAATAGTTCAGTCTTCAAACCTGAGCAGTCACCGGATGGGTAATGAATTAGTCTGAGGAATAGGGAAACAAAAATAATTACGTCACGTAATTAACGGGGCTGATGAGGGAATATGGCGGATATTGAGGCCTGCGAACGAGGGTAGCAGACGTGGACATAGGAGTCGATTATTATTTGTGCAAGATTTTTTTATTGCCATCAGTGCGGTTACGGTTGACCATTGCAACGGTATCCTAAATTCACCACACATTACATACGAGTAATCGTAGTTACCAACCGGACTCCTAGAGGGCATTCCTTCATTTGGGTCCTACTTTACTTTTGCTATACTCCTGGAGATCTTCCCGGAAAAACTCAAATTCCACATTTCACTCGGATAACTTTTTCGCAGGGACATGGTGAACATTGTAGAAAATTTGATAAATATGTTGATGTTCTGGCACAGAAATTCTGGTGCTTGATTCGTTGTTTGTTGGGGACCTCAACTGATCGTACCACATATCAAGCGTAACAATCGCAGTTTGCAGTGCACCTGGGTATAAGTAATCAAGTTCTACATTTTTATGGATTCAGGACTAACTAGATGAGACACCATTTTAGTCAGAACTTGTGAAAAGCACCTCAGACGTACGTCTTTGGGACGAAAACTCCTCGAGTTTGGAGGCACAGTTTCAGGGCAGTCACCGCTAAACAGATATAACATTCATTAATCATGAACTACTCAGGATATTTCAATAGCGGAACCAGTGAATTGGTCTTCTATTCGGTGTTGGAGGTGAGGCCGGTTGGTCTCGATTGTTTCGCCATTTAACCTCATCGCTAGCGTTTTGAAACAAGATAAGTCGTCGCAGCCGCATGGCTTGAGGACCTTTGCTTGTTTCTGTAATGTGTTGAATAAAATTAGCCAGATATCATCGCTCAACTCAGCATGGTTAAGGTGCGACAGTCAGCCGCTTCCATCGTTGTATATCTGTGCACGACTTTGGTTTTTGTGCCAATTATAAGAAACGCAAAATTGTCTTCTTTCCATAATTTTGGAGTATAACTAGCATATGCCCGAGCGTTTGTTCCTGGCACCGATTTTGATGGTCACTGTGATGTATTAGTCTGTTTTTGGCAAACGGCGACGACAAGATTTATGCAAACACCTAATGTGACATTTTTGTCTCACCACTTGGGGGATTCCATGCTTGCGTTATCAGTGAGGATGTATGGGAGAGTGAGGACTACCTTGTTTCAGAAAACCAGCAACTAGGTATAATTTTGAAAAGGCGATGTCTTCAAAAAAACGTGGAACAAAAAAGACTGTCAAGTTTCAGTGTTGTGCTTCCTTACCACGGTGGCGGTGAGCTTGGCCATACCGCACGTCCTAGCCAACCATGGTCCATATAGTCTCGAAATGCATGTGTGGCCATAAAATCATATAGCAGCCAGGAATATTTCAGTGACAATATTTTGTGAGCGCATTTTTCGAAGCTTACGGCTAATAATAAGAGGTTTACTTCCCAACTTGTGGGCAGCATATCAAATGAGGCATATATATGCAGTTTACTAGAGACACGTATTTTTGTCAGCATTTGACTGGCATGTAACCAAAGAAGGAGAAATGGTAATCATTATACGACACTTGGAAGGGTATTGTCGATTTTACACTGTACTCCTCAAAGGTATAGGCATGTTTGAGATAATAATGTGCCCGGCTTTCTTGAAAATGTACCCAACTGTTTGAACAGTCGCCCAAAAGATGGCGCTTCAATATGCAGCCAGGACAAACGCAAAGCTTACCAAAGGGGTGACATAAAATACACACTTAACTTTCAAAGAATTTAATTTTGGCTAGCCCCCAGCAAGCAGGAGAGCAAATTCATAGACATAAGTAAATCAAAGGCACAGGCAAAGCAATGTACACTCTTGATGCAAATACGCGTTGAGGGATTAAAGGCACCCTTGAAAGTCAAGCGAAGAAGGGAGACGTTCATTATGCCTTTTTTTCTGTGGTAGCCACCATGACTGAAATATAGCAAGTTAAAAATTCTGGTATCACATTAACTTGTGGTTTATTGACCAGGAATACTGCTATAATCCAGGCTCTGTTCTTCGTATTCTGTTCTTTTCTCGGGAATACACATTCAGCCAGATGTCTGCGGCGGATCAGTATGATTTATTTTTTGTTGGCATGTCGGGTTCACTACAAAGCGGCGAGTGCTAAAGACTCTATTACCAATGTGGCTGCTTGAACATTTTAGAAGCTATAACTAGGGATGTGTGCAGAATGGTAGACTGTCAACTAAGAGTGACCAATGGTAGTTGCCGGCTTTCTGTTCGGAGTGTTGAACCACTGTACAAATATTATATTTTTGGGATGCTGCTTACGTTTCACAAAAAACCATCTTAGTCCTATCAACCTCTTTATTGTACGCGCAATCAGACAAACTACTGAGGCTAGTACAGTCGAACTGTGACACGTTCGCGCACAGAAAGTTGGAGAATTTTTCAAGCCATCGTTTGATTGCAACACGGACTTCATCACATATATCGCATGACGCACCACTCACAGGAACCACAGTGGTTCAGCTTTAGGATGCACCCCGGAATAGACAAATAATCTTAGGAAGACTGAATTGACGCTGCTAACCAAAATGGCTTCTGCTGACGCATGCCTTGCTGCCCTATAAGAAAAGCTCGTGGATTTGAACATGTGGTCATTAAAACGACATCCAAAATCCAGAGGGTAGCGCGCGAATATGTGGCTTTGACCACAATGGATGCACAGATCCAAGAAATGAAGGTGAAGTGGGCGGTCAGTGATGTCGTTGAAAATCGTTGCGGTCCGCATCGTAGCCATTATGACGACCTCAATCCAGTTGTCCAGCTCATCCCGTCTGGCTCGTTTCCTGAAATATTTGGGTTTTGTCGGGACAAGCGAAACACAGTCTTCCTATAAACGGATTTTAGAAGTTGGAGAACGTTTAACAATAGCGCATCCATTTCTACAGTCTGGTACACTCAATGGTCGAGTGTATCAGGCTATAGTAAGGGCTTTGTCGTTGTATGGCTGCGGAACACGGCCTCTGAGGACAGATGGTGCGGGGCGTCTCCAGGTTTTTTATCACTGATGCTTCAGAAGCGCTGCTGGTGTCGGGGTCAACGAATTAATAGCGAGGTAATAAAAAGACGTGTTTCTGGTTGTAAAACATCGCGGAAAACATTCAGCACCGTTGACTAGGATATATCGACGATGTGCGATGCATGCCGAAACGCCCTCTACCGAGACGAGTGTTGTTCTCGTTGTTGATGGTCGCCTTGATGATGCGGTCCGCCTTTGAGGATGGTATTCCCGTGACCTTTCTAGCGTTTGGCTGGAGGCATTGCAAGAAATGACGGCTGATCGATGTCAGCGGCATTCGTGCTCTCACTTCCTTTCTGGGTTTGCCATCTAGACACCGTGAGGTGTAGGAACCACGAAATGCGTGCGATAGGCCAGCACCAGGACTTCCTGCAGCGCACTGTTTTATTTCTTCTCATCCTATGGCCCTACATGTGATAAGATATACCATGTTTGAGACAATGAAGCATTAGTGGTAACACCAATTTCTCCGTCTACGATGATAATCAAACACCGTCAATACAGACTGTCTTTTGAAGTCCCTGTTTTGCTTCGGTGCATTTTGTGTACAAAACTCTTCTTATTTCCATCGAAAATTGCTCGACGGATTAAACTGATAATTTTCCACCTTCAGCTGCTTGTGAAATAACTTACCTGGTCTTTTTGTACAAGCAGGTGTAAAATGAATAATGTTTGATTTGTCCTGGTGAACCTTCCGCACATAGATTATCCTGAATCATGGCTGCCACGAAGACCATATGGTTCCCTCTATTCAGGACATCACTTTCTTCACTTTCACTCTGTTGTATCTTGCTGGTGGTAGTGTAACTTCTGCGTCGGTTCTTGTTTTTCTGATCTGGCCAGTATTGTAGGTCAAAGAAGGGTAGCTTGGGGGTATTAACGGTATTTTCAAAGCCTGGTTCTCGGTCTGAACCATCCAACCTAGCGTTCCCGTCAAAACAACCACCAAAGGCGCACAACGTGTATTGCCGTTCAAAATAGGTCAAAAACTTTCACAGCGCGTGTATGCGGAATAGGCTTCTTGGCAGTAGAAGCGTCTGACTGTAAGCGGTACAGCCGTATCGGTAAAGGATTCTGCCTAACACGCCCCTGTTGAAGTGTGTTGACGTAGCTATGAAGTCGTGGCGCACGGATGCAGTGGCCTCAAAGCTTGCACCTCCTGTTCCCCAAGCGTCGCGGTCGCAATGTGTGCTTGCCCTGGGCATCCGACTGAGACCTTGATGAAGTTTCTGCACTGTGACCGAGATCAAAGTGTCCAGAAGGATCTCTAGACTAACGACACCCGGTCCAGTGAGCAGGCTCTGTGAATTTGTCGTTCGGCTTTGGTTCGTGTGCCTGATAACCTGGCTGGACCAAATTTAATGTCAAAGAGCACTTTGGGGCGCCGGCGAAGGATGTGTCCTGGAATCCGCTTAGGATGCCTGCCATTGTGGTCGCAACCCAGAGCTCCCTGGCCCTCGCTCAAACAGCGGGTGGCTGCTCCATGATGCCGTCTGAACTGTTCCTCCATTCTCGTGTTGCAGTGACTCAACCCCCTTTTCTGTTACCGGGTGGTGCCATGCGGTTTTCGAAACTTGCTTCAAAGAAGCGCCTCTGCTGATGGCGGTTCTAACCCTAGGCGAGTTAGGGTTTGGCGTCGCTCGATAGGCCTGCAGGAACTTTCGAAAAATATCTTCTGTTTTCCCTCTCCTCGACTTCCGAAATGCAAGCTTCAGTGTGACAGCCAGTTCGACTGTGGATGAAACGACCGAGAGCGGACATGAGTTAAGCCGTACTGCATACAAAAATCTGTGGACGCCGATGATGTGGACTGACTCCCATTGTCTCTGCTGTCCCAATGCAGCTGACCTTCATCAGAATTTCAGGATGGTAGTGACAGTTGTGGGGCTGCTAACTAGAAGAATTTCCGGCCACTTGTTGGAAGCGCCGAACACGATCAATAAGTTTTGGCCACCCAATGGACATAGGAAGTCGATGTAAAAACGAGACCAGGGTTCGATTGGCTGAGATCACGATCATAAGTTGGCTTTCGCAGGTAACTTGGATGCTTTACTACGTCGCAGGCAAGATTTTGGTGGCTTGCTCGATCTGGGAGTCCATCAAATACCAGCAGACTTAACTCAGAGCAAGGGCCTTCATCCCGTTTACTCCATGGCATCCCTTATGAAACTGATTCAGTACGGCTGGTTTTAATGCGTTCTGAGAATAACAAGGCATCCGTCGGCTAGTGATAAAGCGCCACGATGGTTGAAGTAATGTCTGAGCTCATCGTTTGAGCAGGTAGGCGTCCGCTGGTTGCGGTGACACCTGATGACCTGCTGTAGCACAGGGCCTTGTCAGTAGCCTGGCGGACCATGTCAGCAGCCGCTGGAAGAGTGTGAACTGCTTCCGATAAAACGCGTTCCACCTCTGTTTCCTAGATAATTTTTGAAACTACGCTATCCTATGGTTCTGGCCTGCGTAAATCAATGAGTCGTGACAGTTCGTCGGCTGTGAGAGGCTGGCGGTGGACTGGTACATGCTCTTGAAGTCTTATCCCTGAAGCAGTATCCCAACGCTGGAGGAGGCTGGCTGTCTACACAGGACTCCCTTTCCTCGAGCCGAACACAGCAAGGAGCCGATTTTGATGGGTCAGTAAGTTGAACTGACAGCCGTAGGGCATTTTATGGAACATTAAACGGCAAACACGATCGCCAAGGCTTCCTTTTCTATCTGACTGTAGTTGCGCTCGGCTTTGTCTCAGAGATCTGGCCGCAGTGTCTTTCTGGCTGATGTCAGGACGTGCGTGTGAAGCCACTGCGCCACTTGCGTAGTTCGAAGCATCTGACGTCACAAGAATTTCCAGTGACTGATCGTAGTGGGTGAGAAGCAAATCAGAACCCAGCATGGAGTAGACGGAGTCGTGGGCGCGTTGGTGTTCTTCTCACCGTTTCCACTTGTGGCCCTAAATGAGTGGATGGCTGAGCAGACGTTTGAGGCGGTGCACGACAGGCAGTAACGAACTGTAGTGACTGACGAGATAGAGGAAAGTTCCGAAGGATTATACGTCTCTGAATGCTGGCATACGCTTAATGGCGTCGATGTTCTCCGGATCTGGTCGGCGGTCGTGTTCGGCAGTAATGAAACCCGAGGTACTTTGTTGACCGCATGAAGAAGGTGCATTTCTCTCAGCGCACTCCGAAGCCGGTCCCGTGAAAACGACCAAGTGCATAATCAAGGCTGTGCCACAATTCGTCGAGGTTTGAACCCATAACGATAGGATCACCCAAATAGGCGGCAACGCCGGAAGCATCCATCAGCATCGTATCCACAATCTATTGAGATGTAGCCGGCGCTGTCTTGACACCAAAAGGCAGGCGGATGAAACTGAAACAGACCGCATTGCGTGTTGATGGTTAAAAGTTCTCAGGATTCCTTTTCAACTTCAACCTGGAGATAAGCATCTGCCAAGTCAATCTTCGCGAAACATTCCCTCATTTAGTTTCGCGAACAAGTCGCCTGGACGAAGCCGCAGGTGCTGATGGTTAGCCAGTGCAGCATTGAGACAAGTGGAGAAGCATGCATACAACCAGATGGTCCCGTTAGCCTTCGTCACCAATACGATCGGTGCGGCCTATGCACAGTAGTTGGTCGGTTGTAGATCCGTTGCTGGTGACCGATGGGTAAGGTTGCATACGGTACTGTTTTTTGGCCTGAAAACTGGTTCGGCATTGGGGAGGAGGTACATTCTGGCTCTTGCTTTGGTGCACCGTCCAAACCCATCGGCGTGTATAGATGCATAGATTTGCCGGAGCTTCTCAAGTAAACGCTTCGGAAAGTGAGTTTGTTAGAGGGCACTTTCGAGTGCCGCGTGGAAATGGAATTATTTGACTTTTCAAGCAAATTCAGCTTATTGCTCCAATCCAGCCCCGAAATTAAGTTTGCGGCATGACGTCAGACAGCACGAGGCAGTCAGTGTCGCCCGTCAGTTTCAGTTTAGCGCCAGAAGCATTACTGGTCCAGTGTTCAGTCGGTCTCACAAGTGGCTTGCACATTA